>JASPKZ010006046.1:600000-872817 GCA_030220185.1 Diploptera punctata
CCAATATCTTATTTCAGATTGAAAGGTTATTTATTATTAATGCGAGATTTATTATTAAGGCTTAAAAATCCATTGTAATATATGTTTCTCTATTAGGCTAAATTTAGTGATAGGTTTACACTCTTTTCATTAGTGTTGGTGTTAATTTTAGTGTCAAGAAAACATTAGTGTTAATTAACAGTTACTAAAAATGAAGATTGAGTTATTCAGCAATAAGTCTTCTTTCCAGAAAGTTTAGGTGAGTACCATAAGAATAATTATTATATTTAATTAACTCAGAGATATTTTTCCTTCTCTCTCTCTCTCCCTCCCTTTTTTTTGCTAATCTTATTCGATGTAGATTCGATGTTTTATGTGATTTCGTAATAGAATGAATGCACTTCGTTATAGTATTTTTTTTACCGTTGTAATATCAATTTTAAAACAACTTTTTTAAGTTAAAAGTATTAAAAAATATTTCACCGTGCACAAATATCATGTTTAGTTAAATGTATTAATAGTACTTTACAATAATTAAAGACAATATTTTCATTAATCAATTGTGTTATGTATTCCATAAGTTTTAAATTATAATTCGTTATACTTGTTTATTTATTTGCAAATATTCAGACTCGTGTATTTTCAGCCAAAAAGGCGTGGCATTTCACAGTATGCTAGTCTAGCGGATTGCTGGCAGCCAACAGCTGACCGTAACTAGCCGACAGGTTCGGCACTCGGCACTAAGAGGGTTAAAAAAACTAGAATTTCACAAAAATGTATCACCTTTATAATTTTTATACAGTAGAACCTGTCTTAGCCGGAACCTTTACAAGAAGGAAACCTGTAAAGACGGAAAAAAATCTGAAGAACGGTACAATTTTATATGTAAAATCATCCTGTATAACATAATGCGGAAACAGAATGTTTTTCAAAGTACCAATAGTTAATTTTTAAGACGGAAAATTATTCTTAAGCATGTTCTAATTACAGCATTAATGGCATCATCATGGTATGGGCCTGTTGGCCCGTTCTGCTCTCCAGTGCACTATATGCTGCAGGTGCAGGTCATCTTTCCAATCACGTTTTGGTCTTCCTACATTTCTTCGGCCTAGAGGCCTATAATGAAGCAGCTGCTTTGATAAACGATTATTTGGCATTCTTTGTATATGTTCAAACCAATTATGTTTATTTCTGTGTATTCTCTCATTTATATTATATATTTGTAATTCATCTCTGATATCTTGACTTCTCTTTTGATCTCTTAGAGATACACCTGCAACTGATCTGAGAAATCTCATTTCTATTGTCTCAATTTTATTTTTATCAGAGATCGTTAAAAGCCAAGTCTCAGACCCGTACATTAACGTTGGAACGGCTACTGTTTTGTAACATTTTAATTGAGTTTCTCTTGTGGTCTTATTTCTCAAACATCTTCATATTGAACCACATATTAACGACCACTCATGAAAATTCTGCATTGTATTGTTTTAACTTCTTGTGTTGCCATTGTATTTGCGGGGATACCCTTGCTTATGTGTGACAGCGGGAAGTCCCTTGCTTTTCCTTGCCTACTTACATTACCTGAGGGAGTTGGGGAACTCTTCAGTCTTCCTGTAGTTGAGTTCCTTCTTGATTTTGTGTAATAACATTGTTTTGTATTGCCGTGCAAACTGAGCTGTGTAACATACACTATTTTGTCTGTATGTCAGTCAATACATTGTGTCTTTAAAGTGTACGAGGTGTGATCAATAAGTTTCCGGAATGGCTTCAAAACAATTATGCCATTGAGGAGTTTTTAATTTTCACCCAGGCTGTACACTCAGAATTTCCTTGTGATGAATTTGAGGGGTCGCGCGACCTTCTCTGACCTTGCAGTATGCTGGTAGAAGCTCTGAAGTGAAGACGTGTTTTGTGCGTGCGGCGATTTCTCTGTGTAGCAACAATGCGGGATTACGAGGAACAAAGAACATGCATCAAATTTTGCTTTAAACTTGGTAAAACTGCAACAGAAACATATCAAATGTTAAGAACAGCTTATGGGGAGGAAGCAATGGGCAAATCTCAAGCATTTGAGTGGTTTTCGAAATTTAAAAGGGGCGTGACATCGGTTAAGGATGAAAATCGTCTGGGATGACCAACTTCCAGCAAAACCAATAAAAATATCGATCGAGTGAGGGAAATGGTATTAAATGATAGGCGCATTACAATACGAGAACTGTCTGATGCACTAGCACTCTCGTTTGGAAGTGTTCAAAGCATTTTGAAAGACGATTTGAACATGGAAAGAATTGCTGCGAAGTTCGTGCCCCGCCTCCTTTCAAATGACCAAAAGGAAAGTCATGTGATTGCCTGCACAGATCTTAAAGAGCAGCTTAAAAATGACCCACGGTTCATGGAAAAGGTTATTACTGGTGATGAAACATGGATTTATGGCTACGATCCAGAAACTAAACAACAGTCTTCGCAATGGAAGAGTCCTGCATCTCCACGCCCCAAGAAAGCCAGACAAGTTCGATCGAATGTGAAGTCAATGATGATTGTTTTTTTTTTTACATTAATGGAATTGTGCATAAGGAATTTGTACCACGGGGTCAAACAGTGAATCAAGTGTACTACAAACAAGTGTTGCAAAGATTGAGGGAGAGTGTGCAACGCAAACGGCCAGAGAAATGGAGGACTGGTGACTGGTTCCTGCATCACGACAATGCGCCCGCGCACAAAGCAATTTCTGTCCGCCAGTTTTTGGACAAAAATAGGATGAGTACTGTTCCCCATCCAGCCTATTCTCCAGATCTGGCTCCAGCAGACTTTTTCCTGTTCCCACGGCTAAAAATTCGGCTCCGAGGACATCGTTTTGAGGACATTGATGTCATCCAGCGCAAATCGCAGAAGGCATTGGACACATTTAAAGAAGACGACTTCCAGAAGTGCTTCCAGCATTGGCAGAAGCGCTGGGACAAGTGTATCAACTCGCAAGGTGACTACTTCGAGGGTGACAGTGCTGAATAGAAACTTTGAAGTATTGTGTTGTTTTTATGGCCTCATTCCGGAAACTTATTGATCGCACCTCGTACATGTAAAACCCTTACACTGTGTGAGAAAATTCAAGCTTGTAATTTGGGAACCCTTTATAAGAAGGAAAACTGCCAAGACGGAAATATATTTAAGGATCCGTCATGTTACTTCATAGACAGGTTTTACTGTAGTTTATATGAGGTATTTTAGCATATAGTATTTACAGTACCTTTCTCTCCAAGGATAGTACGTTCAGCTTCTAAAGTTGGACAGTTGTCAACAGATGACGCCATGTGTGGATTAACTCCAAGCAGAGGCTCCCCTCGGGATAGTTCCACATAAAGCACACGCTGTGAACATAATCAACAACATGATTATGAACTTATAGCTTTCTGACTTCTAGCTAAACAAATTTCTTTCAATTTATGTAATTGATTTTTAAATTTAAGAATTTTTTAAAAATTTAATATATACCTCATAGTATTAATTCCTTTAAAGTTTGAATGATATATTCTTGTTAAGTTGGTCTTTCGAAAGGCTCTGGTTAAGTTTTGTTTAAACTCAATGTTTCATCTAACTAGAAACTCAGCTCAGGTTTTATAACATTATGGCTGTTCCTGTTCTTTTATATGGATCTGAATCTTAGGTACTTACAAAAAAAAATATCTCACACATTCAAGCCGCTGAAATGAAATTTTTAAGATCCGTAAAAGGATGTACATACATGGATAGATTTACACAATGAATCAATAAGAAATGAACTGGAGATATTTTCAATAGTCGATAAACTAGAAGAGCACAAATACCAATTGAAAGAACATTTAGACAGAATGGACAATACAAGATTACCCAAAAAGATCAACACCTTCAAACCACATGGAAAAAGATCTTTGGGACGGCCAAGAAAACGATGGACTTGAGACCGGAACAGGTCATATTGACCTAATCCTAGAAAGGAAGAAGAAGAAGAAGAAGAATGTTTCATCTCACTGCTGCACGAGACATCCTCAGGAGATTCTGCAACTCCTCAACTGTTGGACATGGTCTCCCTTTATAGGTGATTCTCAGTTGGTGGCAATCAGTGTAGTTGTTAATTATTTTAAGAAAATAAATACATTTTGTTTAGTTGTTTCTTGACTCACCTCATACTTCTTAACTCCCTTGCATATCTAGATTTCGTCACTGTATTTGTGACATTCTCAATGCTGTTCACATTCACAACTGAGTATGAGGTGAGTCAAGAAACAACTAAACAAAATTAAAATAAACCTCATAGTGTTATTTCCTATCTATATAACTTCAATAAATACAAATTTTTATAATGCTATATAACACAGCAACTTACCAGTTCTGCTAATGTTTTCACCTTCAGAGGTATTTGAGTAAAATCCCAGCTTCCTTCACCACTGTATAAATAGAAAGTAATTATTCATTAATGTTTTATATTAAGAAGTTCTTTTAATTAAATTATTTTGAGTATGTTATATCTCACCACATTAATATTGAGGTAAGATATAACAGACTCAAAATAATTAAATTATTCATTATTAAAAAAACAATGGTACAGTACTGTAATATTCTATAAACATTAAGGGGGGGTGATGTGTGAAATTTCTATTTTCTACAATTTTTAAGCTACATACTTGATTTTTTGTACACACATTCATACCATAATAGGTAATATTATATTAAAGTTTCATCCTTCTAGGCTTAAAGGTTCTTGAGTTATTGAAGAAAATCCATTTAAAAATTTGCATATTAAAATGTTTAATATAAGTCCCATAATTTTTTAGTAATTTTTTTAATTTTTTTCCTACACGACCACTGACTTATTTAGAACAACACTATGTATTAACTTTTCTATATCATTATAATAAAGGAAGAAAAAAAATATATACATCCTCTGAATATGAAAATTTTCAATTTTTTTAACACATTCAGTACCGTAAACCAGTTAAGGCGTTTAAAGAGACTATCGTGTATGCGGCCGTCGGTCAGTTAACTTGTTTTAGAGCGGGTGTGAACAAACCATGTTTATATTCAGCGCCTAAATATTGTGTTGGCTTAGTATGTCTTGGAGATCATAGATGGCATGTAAATGTACATTTTCTATTCCCATTTGACACGTTTAACCTTGGTGAATCCCCTTTTATTTTTAAAACAAACAACACATGGAATTCGTTCACCCAAACTTGCTTCCAGGCTCCAATGCAGTCGTATATGTTTCTCGTTATCGCACTGTTGTTTGTGCATGAGTGAAACCATGGCAAAAGAAAAAATCTCGCTGAAGAAAAATTAGTGAATATTTTGTATAATGATGATTCAGGTGATGAACTGATTCCCGAATTAGAAGATTCACAAAGTGAAAGTGAAGATGAACTTCCACTTCCTGAAATTGATACGCCGATACCATGTGATGTCAATCACCCAAGTTATTTCACCATCAAATCCTACTAGGATATCTCCTTTAGGTATGTACAAAATTTGAATTTTCTAGGACTAACAGTTTGTGAATAATGGTCCATTTTCTGAAGTGCCACGAAAAGGGTAGCTGGGGTATTTAAATGGCTGGCCTGTGGGTTTAAATGCCCTGCTCAGTGCCTGGTACTGAATGTGTTAAATTACTACACACATTTTATTTTTTATTTTAAAAAATTATCAATGTTGTTTCAAAATCCATGCATAGAATTATTAGCCATAGTGTGTGGGACATGCAGTTAAAATTTTGTGCTTCTATCATTAAATTTGTCAATGCTATTTTGATTTGAAAGTATTGACACGCAATGAAAATAAAAGTGTGGAAAAGCCAATTTGAATGTTTGCATGCAGTTAAATTAGAATGTAGTATACATGCCCTCCTATAGTCATTAGGGAGACTTACAAATGCCATAGGACACTAAAACTTTGCCAACCTATACTTTAAGGTATGTAGTATTTTTTAATACAAAAAACAAAAAATGCTAAATTTGACCGAAAATGTTGAAAATTTCACCATCACCCCTTAAAAATTTAATCACGTTATATGTAAGACCTATACAGTTTTCACAATTTTAACTATGGAAATCATCATTAAAGACACTCACTCCATACTCCGATAATTGGGGCTGCGTATCCATAATAAAACTTCAAGAAAATCCTTTGGTGCATAAACAGGTCTGTACTGACTTAAATCTGAAACAAAGAATGATATAATTAATGGCACAGCCTATTGTTGAGTCATAGTCTCTCCTTTGTCAGGTGTTAATAGATCAAGTTCATTTTAATTACCTTATTTGCCCAAAGATGTCATGAGTGGCATGCAGTCAACACACCGACTCAGTGAGACATCTAGCGGGCGACTAATGTGTGGTACTGGGATTTCATAGTTAAATATGTCAAATAACATTATGAATTCCTTAATTCAATGAATGAGTCATTTCTTACCTTACCTCATAGTTTATGTTTTCTTAAACATGGGAACTGCAGTTTTCAAGAGGAACATCCCTCCCATTTTCAACCGACATTAACTATGAGATAAAATAAGAAATGACTCATTCATTCATTGTATTACTGGAATGTTTGAGACAGGTAAATATTGCTTAGAGACCTGTTTGTTCAGGCTTAAGGATCTTTTACGAAGCTGAAAATCTTCAGACCTCGGGACCCACAGCTTAAAGTCCCTCCCAGAGGACTTGCTTCTTGGATTTTTCCATCCTAAAAAAATTCATCGACCACGGCTGGATTTGAACCTACAACCCTCGGGACTAGAGGCAAGGAGCATAACCACTAGTCCATCGCAGCCGGCAAAGACATATACAAAGATAGCAATTAACAAGCTATAAGAGAAAAATTTGTGTTTAGATTGGAGTGCTCAGGTAGCTCAGTCGGTAGAGTCTTGGCCTAGAAAGCCAAAGGTCCTGGGTTCAAGCCCCAGTCTAAGAATATATTTTTCTCTTCAAATATAATTTTCCAATGAATAATAAATTCACCTCTCTCAAATCATATTAATGTTATTCTCTCACTTCATTTTTGGCCTACCTATTGGGTGCTTTCTTTCTGGTTTTCCTACAAGAATGCCCATGTTATGCATAACTAAAAGCAAATTAAAATTCAATGATTATCAAAGTTCATACAAATGTATTTGAAGAAAAAAAAAACTCCTGGTATGACAGACCTAGAAGGCCCTTAGCCTACCAGCCGGTTGCTGGCCTCACATCCACATTTGTTAATCACATGTAGACGATCATCAAGCCAGTGTGGGGGGTGACATATGGTCTGCATGTCGAGTCCCCCAACCGTTATAGCTGATTTTCTCAACCTGGAGTCGCTACTTATTGTAGCTACCCAAATGCCTCACAATGCTGGGTTGCCACCGGTCCCATACTGGCCGAAATACCATGAGAAAATTTCTTCCCCCATGGACACTCGAACCAGCGCAAATCCCGTAGCTCTGCGCCAACGCTTCCTGCCCTAACCACTTGGCTATGGCGCAGGACAATGTATCTGAAGCAACGACCAATTTAAACATTCACTTACCTATGTCATAAGTACTCAGTTCGGTCCATTTTTCCTCCAATTCATCTCTATCTGATGCCAAACGAAAACGAGCCAGAGGGACACCAATTTCATTACACATCAAGTTAAGTGATTTATGGATTCTTTTCTCCCACTGCATCTATAACAAAGAATATTTCAATGAAGTCTTGCCTTCTATGATTGAAATGAAAAATAGAAGAAAATATATGAAAATATAGGACAATTAAATAAAAAAGCAAAAGATAAGAAAACAAACAAAGAATGGTTAAGCTAACAAAAAATTATAAAATAATATTTAATATAAAAGGAAAATATTAAATGTCAAAAGAGAAGTAAGAAAACAAAAGAGAAATCTGGAAAATATTATAATTACAAAAAAAAATAAACTTTATCTCAGTCAAAACATAAATTTATTGTGTCGACGTTTCAATCTCCTGTTGTGAGATTATTTTCAAGATATGGTTGTTTATAAATTTATTGTACATATTGTTTATTTTTTACTATTTCACTCACCTCATACTTCATGAAGTTGTGAAGTATGAGGTGAGTGAAATAGTAAAAAATAAACAATATTAAAGAACCTCATAGTGTTATTTCCTATCTACATAACTTAATTATTGTACATAGTTACCATCACCAAGACAATTAATTTTTTTGTTTTTTTATATGAATATATGTATACAAATTTAAATGTATAAATTTAAAATTTCATCATCATCATCATCATCATCATAGTACATTCACGAATTTAGGCCATTTGTTAACCTGTTTCGGCCTCAAGAGAAACACCATCCAGAAGTCTTTTGAGTGTACATCCTGCTCTTCTTCTTCCTGCAGGTTGATATCTTAACATTTGTTTGGGTATTCTGTGATCTTCCATTCGATGAACATGTTGTATCCATCTTGACTTATAATCAGAAATTTTGTTTTCTAAAGATTCCATGTGTAATTCTTCTAAGATGTCTTCACTTTTTTTGTGATCTAGTAATGTGTATCCTGCAGTCCTCCAAAGATATCTCATTTCAGCAGATCTAAGTCTCTGTATATCCTTCTGTTTCAACGTCCATACTTCGCTACCACACAAAAGAGTTGGAAAAGCCAGTGTTTTATACACTTTCAGTCTTGAATGCTTTTGGACTAACTGTGGCTTGAAGATAGAATTTATTAACCCTAAAATTCTTAAAAATTTAGATATTTTTGCATTTACATCCTTTTCTTCTTCATATGAGATATTGCATCCTAGATATGTAAAATTATTCACCTGCTCCAAAATTTTATTGTCCAGTACAATTTTACTTCTGACAGGATCTACACCTTGAAATGCCATAATTTTTGTTTTTTCTATAGATATCTTTAATCCATATTCTTCTGTAATTTTGTCAAGTTCATACAGACCTTTCTGTAGATTATCTTTGGAATTTGCTTGTAAGGGGTAGTGACGTGTGTATAACCTCTCCTACCCAATTCTCATCCTCACCTTCTCGTGGTACAACTCGAGTCACGGCGGTATAACCGTTCCATCAGGTACTGAGTAAATGCGGTATCCTAATGTCTGTCCAGAGACTAAAAGGTAGCAGCCCTACCACTGGACTACTTAGCGTCGGGCCAGTAACCTGTCCTAAGGAACTTCAAAACTACTTTCAAGTCTCAACACGAAAAAATCCAGAAGGAATTAAAAATTTCAATTTATAATTAAAAATATTTTAGCAAGGAATCATATGTTCCACACCATTCATTTAAATCTTTTTGTTTATTTAATGCTTTATTTTGTTCTTTTTTTATATAGGCCATTTCTGCTATTAATGTTTTTTGATAATTATTTTCTTTGTGTAAAATTATGTCATTCCATTTCATTTTATGATTTTGATTAATTAGGCCTATGTGTTCACTGATTACTGAAAGTTCTGCACCTGGTGTACTGATATTCTTTTTATGTTCGTCCATTCTTTTTCTTATGAATCTTTTTGTTTGGCCTACATAAGATTTTTCACAATCACCACATTGGATTTTGTATACAACATCTGTCAATTTACTACTATCTATTATATTTGAAAAGAAAAATATACGCCTAGACTGGGGTTTGAACCCAAGACCTTTGACTTTCTATGTCAATGCTCTTCCATCTGAGCCACCTAGGCCTCCAATCTAAATGCGTATTTTTCTCTTACACATAGTTAATTCCCTAACCCCAAATGCTACGAGCCATTGCTACGATTTTTGCAAATGGCGGCTTCTTTATTAAGAAGACTTTTTATTGGGAATTTAAACATTACTTATAAAGCCAGTAGTGCTTCTTTCAATGTTAATATTATTCGTTTTTAAACACCTTAATGATGGACAAATTATATTTAAAAGAAAATCGTAGCATTTGGGGTTAGGGAATTAACTATGTGTAAGAGAAAAATACGCGTTTAGATTGGAGGCCTAGGTGGCTCAGATGGAAGAGCATTGACATAGAAAGTCAAAGGTCCTGGGTTCAAACCCAAGTCTAAGCGTATATTTTTCTTTTCAAATATAATTTGTCCATCATTAAGGTGTTTAAAAACGAATAATATTAACATTACTACAATCTATTTTGTCTTTGCCAGTTTTTATTAAATTTCCTTCAAGTTTACTAGGAACACTATGAATAAAAACAAATTTGAATGGTTTCAATTTCTTTTCCGATCCTTCATTTAAACTTTTTACATAAGGTAATTCCAAGCGAAAGCTTTGTTGTTCAACATCTGGAAAAGTGTTACAAATTAGGATTTTGCCACATATAAAACAAAATCATATAACTAACAACTCACTGGCACTATCGAACCCATAGGTTCATGGCTATGTGGACGTAAGCTCTCCACACATTCCTATCCTGAGCTATGTTTTCCAATCATCCCCTGTATAATTTACTTCCCTCAAAATTGATAATATAAAATTAAATTTAGACACTAGTGAATTAATAAAAAAAATTGACTGTGCAATGCCCCATTTTGATTATTGTGACACTCTTTTTACAGACTTAAATATTATTTACACTCAAAGACTTCAACATGTTCATAATTCTTGCGCACGTTTTATTTGTGGTATTCGCAAATTTGACCATGTTACACCGTCCCTGGAACAATTATCGTGGCTTCGTCTAAGAGATCGTAGAACTGTCCATTCACTATCCCTTGTCTATAAAATCCTTCACACATCATCGCCTAATTATTTATCACGCCGCTTCATCAGACTGTCTGACACACATAATCTTGACACTCGATCCCATCAGCACATTGTCCTTTATATCCCTCCTCATCACATTGTATATTATTCATTATCTTTTACAGTCTCACTTACCAAAACATGGAATTCCCTTCTGCCCCATGTCAGAGACTGTCAAACTATAACATCCTTCAAAAACAAATTAAAGAATTATTTAATAACAAACTAACTTATACACTTCACTGATAGTATTCTTTTAACTATTAATAAATTTAATTATTTATCAAAATAATATTAAGATTAACAAATATTTTCTTTTGTTTTGTTTTAAATATTGTACAAACGTAAAATTAGTTTTCTATATCTCATTATTTTTCTTTGTCTTTATATACATTAGACAGGGACAATTTAATATGTCTTGATTGTATACATTTTATTATTAGTTTTAGTCTTAATTTTAACTAACATTAACTGGTTGCATTATAGATCGTAATATAATAGATATTATCTTTTTGATCAAATTTTTATTTAGTATTTAATATTAGAGTTAATTGAGATTGTTATATTCTGATGTAATATATGTTTGCCCTGGTGAGTGGAAGAGAAGGCCACATGGCCTTAACTCCACCAGGCTAAATAAATAAATCTAAATCTAAGAGATCAGTTATATTATTTGGAGTCTGTTTATCATACGTCAATATTAATGTTGATTTGATTCATAGGAAAGAAACTCATACAGAAAATGTTATTAAATCAACAGGGTTCAATCCAATTGGACATATATTGGCAGCCTTTAACTAACTAACTCACTGGCACTATATATATATATAAGTTGTTACTAGGATGAAGTAGGTAGTCAATTTTGCTTAGAGGCCTCTTTATTCAGGCTTAAAAACCTTTTCAAGCATGAAAAACTTCAGACTCGGGATCCATGACTTAAAGTCCCTCCTAGAGGACCAACTACTTGGTTTTTCCATCCATTGGCCCCAGCCGGGTTTGAATTCACAACCCTTGGGACCAGAGTCAAGGAACATTACCACTAGCCCATCACAGCCGACAGAGATATACACAAAAATAACATAATGAGAATAAAGTAATTCTAATTAAATAAATCTAGCAAAGGGTAAATCATATTTAAAGAGAAAAATTATACACTCAGACTGGGACTTGAACCCAGGACCTTTGGCTTTCTAGGCCAAGACTCTACCGACTGAGCTATCTGAGCAAGTTCCAATTTATGCCCCAGTCTGAGCGTATAATTTTTCTGTTCAAATATGATTGATCCATCATTGAGATGTATGAAATGAATAATAAAAACATCTAGCAAAGAGTATTTACCAGAGAATGACAAGGATGCTACTTCTTTCCATCACTATTCACATAGGCCTATATATGAATGAAATAGTAAAATAGCAAAAGTAGAAACTTTCAAGAACACTTTATTATTTGCAAATGAACAAAAATCATTTTAAAATCAAAAGAAATTTATAGAAAACTGCATATCAATTTAACAAAATAATAAAAGAATCCATCCATCCATAATAATTCTGCCCATGGGCAGGTCTTTCACTGCAATCATAGCATTTTCATGCTATGCTTTGCAGCTTTACTAGGGAATTATAGGTGTGGTAGCTTCCCGTTGCTTTCCACACCGGTGAAGGATGGTGATGATAATAATGATAATAATAATAATAATAATAATAATAATTGCCGGATGATTTTTTTGGGGACCGTTGGGCCCTAAGCTTCCTGACATTTGTCTTACAGGTGAGGAAAAACCCTGAAGAAAACCTCACCCAGGAGCCTGTTCTGACCGGGAATCAAACCTGGGCCTGCAGCGTAACAAGGCAGCACGCTACCTCGAGACCACAGTGGTGGACAATAAAAGAATCCATCCATAGTAATTCTGCCCTAGGGCAGGTCTTTCACTGCAATCATAGCATTTCATGCTATGTTTTGCAGCTTTACTAGGGAATTGTAAGTGTGGTAGCTTCCCGTTGCTTTCCACACCGGTGAAGGATGGTGATGATAATGATAAGGATGATGCTGATGGCCGGATGATTTTTTCGGGGACCGTTCGGCCCTAAGCTTCCTGACATTTGTCTTGCGGGTGAGGAAAAACCCTGAAAAAACCTCACCCAGGAGCCTGTCCCAACCGGGGATCGAACCCAGGCCCGCTGCATGACAAGGCAGCACGCTACCTCGAGACCACAGCGGTGGACAATAAAAGAATATGGTTTCATAATCTTCATAAATAAAACCAAAACTTAGGAGTTCAAAAGTTGGATCCAATAAGAAGTAAAATTTTAGGTCTATAAATAATTGAATAAATAGACATATTTAAATGTTCATTCATATAACCACAGGCACTGGCTTTTGATTCCTAGATGGGGCAAAAATCTAAAATATCTGATTTCCCAAACAAATATAACATCCAGATAATATTGTTAATAATAAACATCATAATATTTTTGAGTATTCTATGCCAGGAGTTCACCTGCATTAGTCACTATTCAAACAGAATGACCAACTTTTCCTTATGGTCTGCCAGATTATCCTATACTCTAAATTAATCCGGTGTACACTAACTTGCCCATTTTTTCACTCTCTCTTTTCCATTCTTTCATTTAATGAAATAAAATAAGTATAGGTGGACTTCTGGCATAGAATAGCCCATATTTTTATCAATATTTCAAGTGTGGACATGCCCCTTTCTTTTATTTAATATGGAACATCCCACTATAGTTGGTATATACATACAATATTTTACCTGTGCCTTCCTCAAGTAGGCAAGTGGCTCCTTTATTGCATATCCATTGATGTTGTCATTATTGTTATGTGATCGTACCCAATGAAATACTTTATTTCTTAATTCAGTTTCCATCCCAGCCTGTTTCATTGCTTGTAGTAGAGTTTCTTTGAATTTAGATTTCCTGACACAGGTGGACGATACAATTCTCTGTAATACAGTACTAAATTATTTACAACATTCATGCAAAGATATACATTCAATTTAGTCATAAATTAATCCTAAATTGCCCTAACAATGCTTAGCTTAATTAGTAATCTAGTCATTTGTTTCATTACACTCTCTACAGATCGAATTTTGAGGTATTATTATGTAATAAGTAGTTATTGTGGAAACCTAAAGCATAGGCCTATATATAAAAATTACCTGGATTCCTGAATAGAACTTTTTATAAGTAGGCATGTTTTGAATTTCTTCTGTAAGTTTCTGAGCAGTAAAATGAATGCTTTTATCTTTCATATCATCCATAATGATAACTTTTTATAAATATTTCTACGGACTCAAATTTATTGACTATTTGTTAGCTCGTACTTGGCGGTAATTGGTACGCCACGAAACGTTAAAAAAAAAAAAAAAGAGCATAAAAATAAAAGTCCTTCAGTAGCAGTAGTTCATAAAATTTCCTTCAGAGGACAGGAAAGATATACATTTACAATTAGCTGATAAAATTTGTATGCGATTGGCGGCAAAATCCGAATCATGAAAAAGTGTTTTGATGGTTTTAGGTTGGTAATGAATTACAGCCGATAGACGGCAATTATAATGTAAGGAATGTTTTGCTAAGAAAATAATTAAGAAATTGAAAACAGATACAAATATATCCATAAGGTACTTGACATATTTTCAATCAGAAACTAATTATAAATCAAAGTGGAACATTTATTTTTATATTATATGAATGAAATAATCCTTCTTAAGTGTGTGTATCCATGATCACTTTCTATAGGTAAGTCGAGCTCTAAATATATTAGCAGGTAAAATGTGGTTTTAAAGCGTGTAGCGTAATCGGTATTACGAATTATGATAACAGATTATTGATACAGAAAAATTAATCTATTTTAGTATTTTACTGGTACTTGATTCAAGTTACTGGTTTGAACTAGAGTGCCTCTATATATATAAGAGTGGGGACATAACAAACACCGCCATTTTTTGTCCAAAGTTAGATTTTGATGTTAATAGTATAAACGCAAGTTATCATTCTTTTCCCAGAAACTTAAACACCCTGAGCTAGCAGGAACCCATAAATATGACATGGCGCGACCTTCATCGAAGCATTAGCCGACATAGAAACAAGCCGAACCCTCTGAAATCAAACGTCAAAATTCTGCGTAGGCCTATGAAAACTTATATGAAGAATCAGCTTGTGTTAGAGTAGAGAGTGAACTGTTAAGGCATATTAGGCCTACTCGGTAACCGATTTCTTGTAGTTTTTTTAGTTCACTTGCTGTTTTTTCATTATCTTGTTCAACTTTTTTTTATCATGGATAAGTGATAAAAATCGGGAACTTTCTGCAGATGAAACTTTTTTCCGAAAGGGCACCCACAAAAATTAATAATTCGCCCTTAGGAAAGGGTGCAAAGTTAGGCAAATAAAGCCTGATTAGTAAAATTTGTTAAGAACTTTGTTCGGAGATTAATTGAATATGGGGGAGATAATTGAAAAAGAAAAATGTAGGTGAAGGATTGAAAATATTTTAAGGAGATTATACTCTTTTCTACTTGAATTCAAATGCTTTGGTTGCAGAAGCGACATTCGTCATTCTAAGTACTGTGAAAATAATTTCAGAAATCGAATATCCGAACAAAAAATATCATACACCAACGAAAAACAAAGGAAAAGAAGAACCCATAAATTTAAAACAAAAATCGACGATTATACTCGCGATATTTTGCGGCGTACAACTACTGCAAAAATGGGGTGTCGTCTACAATTCCCGTCATGCATGAAAAACTAGCACTAATTACGAATTCTCATAGAGAAGAGTACTGTCTGGTAATTGTATGGATTTCTCAAATCAAGTAACTGAACGAAAACCTGCCAAGCGGAAGCCAGTTACATAATTGCCTGGTGAAATCCTTATATCGAGGAAATAAGATTTTTGCATTTACAAGACTACGATGATGTCTAGTTTAGACGAAATGTGGTACCTTAGTGAAACGTGTTGTATGAAAAACTTGATCGATGACTGATACAACTGTGTTGTACCCATGTCTAGGGCAAAGGGCGACAGAATTGTCATTGTGCACCGTGGGACGCTCCGGTTTTATAGATGGTGCCTTATTTGTACCCACAATAAATTAGCAGAAGCACTCGCAGATTATCAAGGGAACATGAACTCTGCAATTGTCGAAGAATGATTCGAAAACAGTGTTTTGAAAATGCTAAAGGACTAGTTGTAATTGTGACAGTGCATCGTACCACAACCGTGTCCTTAACCAACGATCTAATTCTTATTGGAGAAAACATGAAATCGTTCAGTAGGCCTAGATGACCAGTCATAGCTCATAAAATTCCCATCCCGTCCCAATAATATCACAGCTTTTGCAGATTGTAGAGTGTAATTTACCTTCTAGTGAAAGGATAAAAATTACGTCGTTGATAAATTGACGACTCAGTAGGCTATGAACACAGATTTAAGACTTCCGCCATATTAGTGTGTCCTAAAGCCATTTGATTTAACCTGGTCACAAATAAAGTGGGAGATGGAATATAAAAATCTTAAAACACGCCCGCTGGAAGAGTTAGCATTTAGGTTTTTTCTACCTTCGACGTAGAGTCAAGAACAAAACAAAAGAGAAAAATAATCCATCAAATGAATGCCAAAGCAAAATAATACTAATATTAAGGTGTCAGTTAATCCATTTCCAATATTCGACCAATTGGCGATACTATGAGTAGTAAAAGGAAAATGGAGGAAAGTAACCTAATTTTTATGAGGTCTCAAGACGTGAGAATTATGCAGAAGAACGACACCTTGGATGAAAATAAGAAGATTGTGATACAGTAAATCTTGCTCAAAGCGGAATCACATGGGACCAATTTTTTTCCACATTGGAAAAAAATCCGCATTATAAAAAACAAAACTTATTAATATCCTTAGATTATAGAGTACCGTATATGTCTTTTTATGTACCTTGGATTAATTGAAGTTCTGCTGCCGTTGAAAAGTGAAGTATAGTATGTATGAGCGACTTCGACAGTAATGCGAGAAAAAAACAGTCGCATTTCGTCAGCGTTAAAAATGTCTCTCAGTGGCGTATCCTGAAATTCAAGTATGCAGTTTCGGTTTTCGCTCACTAACTACACTTTCGTCCACATTCTTTGATTCCTTGCAAAATTTCATTCCACACTACATTGTGTTGTCTTTTAAAACTGTCCCAGCCAACCTGAAGATTCCTTGAAATCGTTATTCCTTAGGGATTTAACAAGAGCTAGAGCTTGACTTTGGAGCATCGGTCTGGAAATGTTTGGAGATTTATCTTCAATCACTTTCACTTTTTCGCGTAATGAGAATGATACATATGTTTCAGCCATCTTTATTCCGTAAATTTGGAACACTACCTGTGAAAGATCGGTCTCAGAACTTAACTAATTTAAGATCTTACAGCGCAATTGTTATTTGCAAGACAGGTATCTGTATATCGCATAATAGGTGTGCAATGAGGCCGAATCTATACAGTAAAAGCTCTTGATTCGTGGGGGATATGTTCTGCCAATATGCTGCAGATACAGAAACCGCAAATATGGAATGGTAATTTATATGGGTATATAGGGGATACGTTCCAAGGTTACAGAATGAAATAAAAATTATCAAAATAAATTTAATTAATGAGAGATTTTGAACAATTTCCATTAATTATTACTGGTAGCTTTAAGCAAGGACTTAAAGAACTTAGTAATTTTTTCCTGTTTTGCCACTTTTAAAAGGTCTTTCAATTAAGATTGATATTCAGCTGTGAATTCTGCGATATAATTCCTTATTTTGTCTCCGGATTCCTTGATTCATTAACATTGCAACAGCGTGATATAGACGCAAACCACTCGTCCACGCGTATAAACGGTCAAGCATTTTTATTTTTACTTTAAGGGGCAATACTAATTTTTTTTTCTCTCTTCAGTACTAATTATTTTCCTTTCATTTTACTCGACATTATAGACTGGGAACAAAGCACAAGAGACACGTTATTATCAAAATTATTACAACGAACAAGTTGAACAATAATATACCGATCGTGGCGATTGAAGCATTTATCAGAATACATATCGGCATGTGAAATACGACAACAGCTTTTAACAATGAACTTTAGGATCAGTGACAATTAGATTTGTTTTGTCTTCTTCCTTTCCAGGATTAGATCAATGCGACCTGTTCCGGTCTCAAGTCCATCGTTTCTTTGGCTGTCCCAAAGATCTTTTTCCATGTTGTTTGCAGGTGTTGATCTTTTTGGGTAATTTTGTATTGTCCATTCTGTCTAAATGTTCTTTTCATTGGTATTTATGCTCTTCTAGTTTATCGACTATTGAAAATATCTCCAGTTCTGGTCGTCCAGGTTGGGGGTTTTGCGATTGGGCTTGTAACCCACCCAAGTAAAACAAATATCACTCAGAAGTCTCAAGTGCGAATACAAAACCCGGACAGATTTGTTTTGTTTTGATATTTATTTGTCCATTTGGTTTGAATCACTATTTGTAAAAGCCGTCTTGGCACCTGCCTTCAGTATGAAAAAAAACTTGCTGATGGTTAATAAATGTATATACCTTTCCGCTTTATAATTTTGTTTCATGAATTGTGTAGTAATATCCTTCCGTTTTCGCGTTGGACAGATTCCGTTTTATGAAAAATAAATACACGTAAAATTACTATTATTTCGCCGGGACCAATTAATTTGTTCACATTGGACTGATGTCCGCATATTCACGTTCCGGATTAAACAAGTTTTACTGTATTTGTAGACAAAACTTATATCCACCCATCATATACCAGCAGAATGACTCAACAATTAGGGTTCTGACCACTAAGGGTGTAGGTCTGAGATGGATTATAGTACATATAGGAAATGAAAAAGACTTCCACGACGAGATGAATACTACGAACTGAACGTGGTTTAAAAAACAGTTCCGAACATTCCAGTGAACTGCATTATTGTCATCATACGACGACAGCAAAATAAACAACCCCTAACATCGGCCAACAGAAAACATCAAATTCAAGAATGGCTAATAAAAATGAAATCGAGTTTTCGATATATCTTCGAAAATGTGAGTTAGTGAATATTGTTAAGCTGAAGATACCGTGACCTGTCTATGCTATGGACAAGTATCTGAAGTCAATGCAGTAGCTAGGTTACTCTCTTACCACTGTGATTTAAATCCAACTGAATACATTTGGAGCGATGCCAACAGGATGGTAGCAAATAAAAATGATTACCAATTCACCCCAACTTTGAGCGCAGTATTTGGGAGAGTTACAGACGAGGACTAGGGAAACATTGTGAGCACGTTGTCAAATTGCGAGGCGAGTATTAGACTAGAGATGGACTACTCGATAAAATTGAAACTAATCAGAAGAAAGTGGCACAAACTGTTGTAATGCTTTCAGCAACATTTCGGGACAAAAGAGTTGTGTTGAAGCTAGAGATCAAAATTTTATCTAAAATGTTTCAGTAATTCATTTAATACTTTCCCACCAGGCCTATATGCCAATACCACATTAGTATATTTGTCTCTTCTTCTCTACTCTCTCTCTCTCTCTCTCTCTCTCTCTCTCTCTCTCTCTCTCTCTCTCTCTCTCTCTCTCTCTCTCTCCCTCCCTCCCTCTCTCTACCGTTCATGATACGCATCGCCGGTGGGTTCTAGCCAGGATTTTACTTGAAGTTGTCAGGCTATAATAATTATCAGTACAGTAAATGCTCCTTATTCGCGGGGGATATGTTCCGCAAATAGAGAGTGCCCCAAATTGATGTAACACTCTTTGAAACGTTATTTCTCAGCAACGAAATGAGACAGAAATACAATGTTTTTTTGTGTTTTATTTCTTAAGCCCGCATATGTTCAAAATGCTCACCTCATGCCGCAGTACACTCCCAACAACAACGTAGAACAGAGCGACACGCGTTTTGGATTATTGTTATTGGAAGGTCATTGACGGCATGTTCAATCTGATCTCTCAGTTCTTCCAGTGTATGTGGTTTTGTGGCGTACACCGTGTTCTTTACTGTTTCCCAAAGAAAGAAGTCTAGACGGGTTAAATCAGGAGATCGAGGCGGGAACTCCGTAGCACTTCCTCTTCGTCCTATCCATCTCTGATTTAATGTGCGATCGAGAAAATTTCTCATATCGACATGAAAGTGAGGTGGAGCCCCGTCTTGTTGGAAGTAAACCTCATTTTCATTCTCAAAGAGATCTTCAATACGTGGAATCATTATTTCCAACATTTCCCGTGACAGTCCCTTGGAAGACGTACGGCCCAATTATTCCTCGGGAAGACAAACCATACCATAGCGATACTCCTGGAAGATGTTTGGGTTTCGGTTAGCCCAGTACACACAATTATGTCGATTAATTGTGCCATTAAGTTTGAATGTGGCTTCATCTTACCAAACAATTGAGTCTGGAAAATCTTCCCTTTCGTCATACTTCTGCAGGAACCACTCACAAAATTGCAGTCGTCTATCTGGGTCGTCCTCACTTAGTGCGTGGAGAATCTCGGAATGTAAGGCTTCCATTTCTGGCCCATCAAAATTCGATGAACACTGCTTTTCTTGATACCAATCTCACGAGAACATTGTCTCACTAACTTCTTTGGGGATCGTGCAAAAACCTGCATGACTGCAACATCACTCTCGTTATCAGTCGAACGTCTCTTTCTTCCACATCGACCTTTCAACACATTTTGCACCGTTCCATCGTCTTCACACTTGTCTCGGATTCTTGTTATTGTTACCCTTGGTGATGGTGTCCCAAATTCGACCATCCAGCATTGTTGCACTTCAACAACATTCTCAACTATCCAATAATACTTCAGTATCCACTTACGTTCATCGAATGATAATCTCGCCGCCATTGTTGTTTATAAAGACGTGATGATCGATGAACGTGTTGCTATGCTTTTCCAGTGCCCTGTGGATCAAACAAAAAAAAAAGTTATTCTGTCTCATTTTGTTGCTGAAAAATAACGTTTCAAAGAGTGTATACATCAATTTGGGACACTGTATGCCGCGAATACAGAAACCGCAAATATGGAATGGTAATTTGTATGGGTTATATGGGATACGTTCCAAGGTTCCAAAATAAAATAAAAAGTAACTCAATAAAATCAAATAATGGGAGGTTTTGAACAATTTCTATTAATTATTGCTGTCAGGCTTAGGCAAGGGCTTAAAAAACTAAGTTTTTTTCCCCTGTTTTGCCGCTTTTAAAACGTCTTTCATTCCAGATTGATATTCAGCTGTGAATTCAGTAATAGAATTCCTAATTTTGTCTTCGAATCTCTTGATGCATCGTATAGTTGATTCATTAAAATTGAAACAGCGTGATATAGATGCAAACGACTCGCCAACGCGTAAATGGTCAAGCATTTCTATTTTTAGTTTAAGCGGCAAAACTACATGTTTCTGCTTCGAAAATTATTTTATTCCCATTTACTCGACATCATAAATTGGCAACAAAGCTGAAGAGACACATGTTATTCAACCAAAATTATTGTAACGGATGACAAGTTGAAACAATAAAACACCGATCGTTGCGAGGGCGGCATTTATGAACGAACATAGCGGCACGTGAAATACAGCTGCGGTGGCTTTTTTAACAACGAACTTTAGGCTTAGTAACAATAAGGTATGTTTTACTTTGATATTAATTTGTGCATTTGGTTTGAATCGCTGTTTGTAAAAGTCGCCTTGGCACGTGCCTGCAGTAAAAAAGAGTTGCCGATGCGTTAATAAAGGATACTAATCCTTTTAATATACCTACTGGATCCGCGAATAAAGAAATTTTTAACAGCAAATACAGGAATTGTGTAGCAATTTTTAACCCGCGAATAAGGGAACCGTGAAAAAGGAGCTTTTATTGTACTAATTTGTGTATCATAATATTACATAACTTTATCCCTAAGTTAAGAGCATTTCAGATTTAAAAGACAATTTATAACTTACAACAATATATATATGTGTGTGTGTGTGTGTGTGTGTGTTAAATAATCTAATAAAAGGAATAATTACGAACTTGGCATTATCATCATAATGATTTATAATATCTAGTATAGGCCTAAGTTACATATTTAACAATTCTGAAGTTGTTCCCCATTTTCTCTTTCTGTTTTAACAATCCATTCTGCGTATAGTTTTGGGTCTCTGGGAAATTATTTCAATATAATGTATCTGTTCTGTCAACCAAAAACTACGTAATTGGTCGTTTTGTAAAAATATAAACGTTATTTTAATGGTATTTATTTATTTAAAAAAATTATGAGTACGGTGGGCTCAAAATATTCAATTCCCAGCATATCAAAGAACGGACAAATGCGCATGAGCGAAGGATCAAAACTTCAGACCAATGAATGGGCGTCTCGCGTATAGCTCCTCCCTTGTAATATAAAGGTTCTCTAGTCGAAACTATAGAGCACGAAGCACACTGGCCTTGGGAATATCTGCTGGTCTCTCATGTTATATTTGAGAAGTTGAAGACAGTTGCAGGTAAGCAAAATTTTAATTATGTAGACCGCTATAGACAAGGATAAATATAACATTACTTGGTGCTATAGTTATATACTACAGGTTAAGATTGTTCGTTGTAAGTAAGACTTCTGCATTAAAACCATATAATTATGTTTATTTTCAGTGTCGTTATTGATAAATAATAATGTTATAGCCTATCTAGAGGAAGAATGAAATAACTAAATCATTGCCTTCGGAAACATAAAACATTTTGGAATCACAATTAGGTTAAAATTGTTTATCTATGTCACTATTACCATACAGCATATTGGATATCAACATAGAGGAAGTTTTCAAGAAAGGCAATGATGTATAAGCGGCTAGGAGGAAGGTTTTTCTAATAACATGCTATCTGGTGTGAAATGTTAGAACTACTTCTGTAGAGCGGTCACATGCTATCTGGTGTGAAATGTTAGAACTACTTCTTTACAACGATCACATGCCATCTGGTGTGAAATGTTAGAACTACTTTACAGCGATCGCACGCTATCTGGTGTGAATTGTTAGAACTACTTCTTTACAGCGGTCACACGTAATATCTATATTTTATTCCGACTGTATTTTACAATTTATCAACCCTACAGAAAATCCAATATAAAAATATTTATTTAACAACCATACCCAAATAAGGTCTGCCAGAAGTACAAATTATACTTGACAATAGAGAAGGAAAAGTGGTGCATGTTATATAATAATAATAATTAGGAATGCGCACATCTGTGCATAAGAGTCAAAGTCCAGTTCCGCGTTATTCCACGCAATTTTCATCAGGGGAATCAAAACTCCTAACACTGCAGATTTTGTGGTGGAAGCCGTGTACTGATGTTCGCGTTATGAGATTTCGAAACTTGTACTTTCCATCTGAAAAGAGATTGGATGTCATTGCTTTCGTGCTATAGAAGTCCGGCAAATGGTCTCTTTCTTCTCGTTACACCTACATAGGAATTCTGTGCTTGCTCTGGTGAACAGTAACAAAAATCGAGTTCTGAAATTCTTCTGCGAGGAAAGTCTCCCTTGTTAAGACATAGACCAATCTCGCTTGTGTAGACAGTGAGAAGCGCAAAGCTCGTTTGAATGTCGATCCACAAATTTCCTTTACACAAGCTTTACGGACTGGTATACTTCTTCCAGACCATTAAAAGAGTATATCACTGCTAAAGCTAAGGGCCAGCAATTGCCAGCAGGGACTCTAACTGATCGCGCGGAAGCAATGCTCCGGGACATTCAGACTTTGTTGGTTGAATTACTTAGTCCTCTTCATTCACCGACTGGTAGACCTATGTCAATGTAGATTAACCAGCTAAGGAAAAGCCATCAAAGTTATAGTGAGAGGTTCACTCGCCTAGAAGAGTGAGGCTCACTCTACACCGTCCGGCTTTCGGACTCTCTGCTTGCCAGCGGTGTAGTTTTTGACGCCCTCTTCTAGGGAGATATCATCCATTATTATTCCAACCTAAACCTGTTAGGCGAAACATATTCTCACCACAGGGCTAGGGTTATATAATACACAACCCCTACTTGATAGTCCCAAAGGAATTTGCTACCCCTTGGGTATCAGGATACAAGTCACCGTCACAATACCAAGACCAAGAGATATGTTGCTCTGATTCTTACCAATTTTGATATATTCCTTACTGTGAGATGTTCCCAGGTAATTTGTATCCCGTAGCTCAGAATTTGGATTATTTTCACATCGAAGATACTTAGTTCTGTTCTGAGTGATAGCTTGCCCATACTTGCTATGTCGCTTCGGGTTCTCTCCTTCACATGTTCGGTGAATGTCGTCGCCTATGATTGGAGGATGATACCTAAGTAAGAAATTTTTAACTTTCGTCAGAGGATTGTTATTGAATTGAATGCTGTCTTTGGGCGTTATTCTACCTCCATTTCTGAAAACCAAAGCTTTCTTTTCTTCTAGTCGAAGGCCGGTCTCAGATGCCCATTTCGTGAATTCATTGAAGGTCTCTTATTACAGTAAGTATTAGGATTCGGATAGGATGGTCACATCATCCGCATATACACACACTTTCACGTTGTCCCCTTTCACTACATTAATGACATCTTTTGGTTGTTAGATTAAAGAATAGAGGGTTTTTATAGTACGAGACCCGGCTGCAAGGTTACTACGCTCATCGAGTGTACGAACAAAATCGATTTTTTTCATAAAATTGTGAATGACTGAATACAATTTTGCCGAGTTGCCTATTAAAATTTGGCCGCCAGTATGTTTAATTAAGTTATAATTAATTAATGTATTCGAAATAATTTGATTCACTTATTATTAAAATAAATTATAATCCAGTTAGCAGAAATCGATGTATAGAGCTGGAAAAGTTTTGGTTGCCATTGCACACTTGGCCGTAAACTCCTCGCAGCCAGGTGTAAACAGATATAATTTATTACATTGATATGTTCATGACGTACACACTCGACTTATATATTAAATTAAAGATTATTTTTTGTGCATGATAGAATACCTCTGCCTCTCTAAAAGTGGCCGCAAATAAGGGTTGCTATAGTGTAAAAGTTGTAAGTTGGCGTGATTTCTGCTGTCCTTGTCTAGATAACTGTTCTTCCACCCTTCGCTAGACGTCTGAGTGACATGTGTACTATAATGGGCTACCCTTGTAAAATTACTTAGGAATGCTAGAAAAACTCCACCCCCACTTACGCCCAGTCACTTTTGTTCACGTAATTTTTGTCAGTGGCGACTGTTACAGAGTTCGTTTGTAGTTTGTGAGAGTGAGTGAGATATTATATTAGTGTAAAATTAAAAATTTAACAAAATGGTATCTGAGTTAGAAAGTTTAGCTATAACTTTAAATTGAGTATTGTGCTTGACGATGATGAAACTGAAAATGAAGACATAGAAGCTTGCCAGGAAGAATCTTTAGAAGAAGGGAATGCCACCACTGATCTATGTTCACTGCAGGGGGTGTCTGCCCTACCGCTGTCACCGTGAAGAGATATGTGTATGAGTGAGAAAGAAGATGGTGAGTACTCTCTTTCTTTTTCTAAAATATTCTAGACACTTTAGCCCTCACGGACTATAGCTGTTAAAGGTTGGTTAGAGTGAGAGAGAGCGCTTTACATCACTCGTCAGAAAAAGACGGCGATAGCCAGCCAGCTGTGTGAGTTTATAGCGCTATTGCACATGCGCCGGTAGCTAGTATAACTGTGAACTCACACAAGCTGGCTATCACGGTCTTCGTCTGACGAGTGATGTAAAGCGCTAACTCTCTCTCAATCTAACCTATCTTTAACAGCAAGCAACCCTTATTTGCGGCCACTTTTAGAGAGGCAGAGGTACTCTATCACGCACAAAAAAATAGCTTTAATTTAATATATAAGTCGAGTGTGTACGTCATGAACGTATAAATGAAACAAAGTAATATCTGTTTACACCTGGCTGCGAGGAGTTTACGGCCAAGTGTGCAATGGCAACCAAAACTTTTCCAGCTCTATACATCGATTTCTGCTAACTGGATTATAATTTATTTTAATAACAAGTGAATCAAATTATTTCGAATAAATTAATTAATTATATTTTAATTAAACATACTGGCGGCCAAATTTTAACCTTTTCACTGCTGAGATATTTCCAGCCTTTAAAACCCTCCTTGCTCAATGCAGGGAGAAATATGGAAAAAGTTTATTTAGGTTCCTAAGAGATGGCAGTATATGCCTGCCTAGTTTGAAAGCAATGCAATACGTATTATATAACTAGCAGGCGTTTGGAGTTGAGAATGGATATACACACCCATAGCATGGCAAGCATTTTCTTTGCCAACGGATATACCCGTTCGTAGCAGTGTAAAGGTTAATAGGCAACTCGGCAAAAGTGTATTCAGTCATTCACAATTTTATGAAAAAAAAAATAGATTTTGTTTATACACTCGATGAACGTAGTAATCTTGCAGCCGGATCTTAGACTAATAGGTTATCCTTGTAGGACACCGGCTATTTGATCTATAGGCTTTGATGTTTACAGGTTGTCGTTCACTTTGACTTAATTTCTTATTAATATATTACTCATGGTGGTGGTGATGTAATGATTGTCTTAATGATGTCGGCCAGTTGATGTTGGATTTTCAGACGATCTCGTAGGTCAAATGCATTTGTGAAATCGTCAAATATTGTCATTATTCTTCCATTTGGTCGATTAAGTGCTTCAGTGATGTATTGAGGAGACATTGCAAAGCTTGAAGTGTCGATAGATCCTGTCTGAAACCAAATTCTTCATCTGGTATTTCATTTTCTGCTATATCATTGAGTCTTTGGATGATTAGCTTGGAGAATACTTTGAAGACGGTACATTCTAGAGTAATTCCTCTCTAGGCATTCATATATCTTATGTCACCTTTCACTTTTTAGAGAACTTTTACGGTTGACGTTTTTCATATTTCTGATATTGTGGATGTGGCTATGCACAACTTACCTGTCACATACGCATATCTCATACCCTCATAACTCAGCAAAAAAATCTTCAAATTTTCAGACAATACAGCCATAGGGTTGCATGGGGGAATAATGGGACAGTTGAAATTTGGGGCAAAAGAGGGACACTCGTCTACTATCTATAAATATAAACAATTTTCTGCTGATTTAAGTGTCTGTTCTTGATACATAACCTAATCTATGGTTAAACTAACTGAATGATAACGTTTTCTTGGTTAATGTGTCCTAAAAAATTGTAAAGGGAAACCCTTATTTTACACACATTTATTTTGTTGTCTCTCTTGACAACTTTCATGTCTGTGGACTCAGATCTCAACATAAATTAATTTATTATTAATATGAGTAAGTATATACTTTAGACTTATCTTCCTGCCAACCAGCTTATCCTGAGTAAATTTGGTAAGAAACCACGACTGTTCAAATTTCTGAGGTAATTATGGGACAGTTTAGGGGTAAAAATGGGACTTTCGTGGGGAAAAATGTGGGACAGTTGGTCAACTTCTTTTACCTCCTTTGTTAGCAAGTTGTTCAACCCGGAAGCCATTTGTGTTCTTTGTTTGTTAATGAGGCCAAGCATATAGGCTACAGTGCGAATATTAGGCTATCGTGTTGACCTAATAAGTGGAAAAATCGTTCGTAATTACAAGAACAAAAGTGAAAATAGATGTTATCCACTGCTTTTTTGGAAAAGGCAGTAAAAGAAGTAGTGATTGACAAGTATCCTAGAAAGGCTACATCACAACTGATTATTTCTTCAACTTATGCAAGATTGTTACTGAAAGACCTATTCTGTTAATGTTTCATGGATACGTGTCTCATTTGGACCTCAGAACCATCAACAAAGCAATGAAAGAAAATATTTTTATAATTGAATTGCTGTCACATACAGCTGATCCCAACCACTAGACTAATGTGGGTTTTGGCCACTAAAACTGTCCTAGGATAGAAGAGTCACAGAGTGGCAGAGATTAAATCAGAAAGCTGAATTTGCTGTTCTCCTTTTTGAAATATGACACCTGAAATAATCAAGATAGCATTTGAGAGCACTGGAATTTTCCCACCAGACAGAAGTAAGTGCCCTGTGGAAAGATTACATCCAATAAAACTGGACAGATACAACAATACAGCAGAAAATATAGATGCCAAAATCTTCGAGGATGAGCCTGAAAAATGCACTAATGACATGGATTTAAATCTCAATGCCTCATTGACAAATTCTCTATAAATACCTGGGCCTAGTTGTAATAATGGCCCTAATTCCGGAGGTGTGCATGCTGCTGTTTCCCAAAGACAGTCATCATTTGAGAATTTATTACTCACAGAATAGGAAAAACGACTCCACCTCAAAGAGAAGGAAGGTAGATTGTGCCTCAAAAATGATAATAACAGAAGAGTTTCTGAAGGAAATAAGTAAGAAAAAACCTAGATCTGCAAAAAAATTAAAGAAGAAGTTATGAAGCATTGTAATAAGAGAGCTAAGAAGAAATATGTAGATCTAAGTGATAGCAGCAGTAAGGAAGAGTGGAAAAGCAGTGGCAGTGATGATAATCTGGCATTGAGTGAATTTAAAGAAGACTGATATGGATGCGTCAATAAAGACTGTTCTACAAGAAAATTCAGATGTCATAGACCTGCATCAGTCTGATTTTTGTGTTAGTGAAATTTGAAGTAGCTGGAAAGCAGAAGATTACCGAATATAGGTATGTGCTTGTGGTGCAAAATGTGATCGATGATGATGCTGAAGTGATGTGTCTCAAGTCTGTGGACTCTAAGAATATTACCTTTAGGTCTGTTGAAGATGATGTGACATTGGTTTCCTGTAAATATATAATTTAAAAACTACAACCTAAATATGTGCGTGTGTTGGTGACCGCATAAGTTAGCATGCATTAATATTAATGAAAAGAAACGACTAAGTGAAAAGTGTAATACATTTAATGCACTTCAAATGTTAAGAAATTTTCATAGATGTGTCTTCCCAGGATTAATGTAATCCAATTTAATTTTTCTTTCATAGAAAAAAAGTCAATTTTTTCCTCCAAAGTTTTACTTTTCTTTCTTTGCAGAAAATATAGATTTTTTAATTTTGAAAAATGTGATCAACCTGCAGGAAGAAGAAGACCAGGACGTCCACTCAAAAGACTTCTGGATGGTGTTTCTCTTGAGGCCGAAACAGGTCAACAAATGGCCTAAATTCGTGAATGTACTATGATGATGATGAAAAATGTGAAAAAAATAAGTTATGAATAATAAAAATATCAGCTGTCCCACCATTACCTCAGATTTAGAATAGTACTGTTGGTAATTGAGTTAACACAGTGTCCCTCATTTGTCTCACCCTTGTCCATGGGGTAAATATGGGACAGGAATTTTTATACATTGTTCATGAACAGTTTCATATACCTAGGTTTCAGGTATGGGATTGAAATAAGAATACTAAAATGTATTTATATTCATTCCTAAATTATCATTTGAGTCTTAAAATGTAAACAAATTATCAAATATTAGCTTTTGTCCCATATTTACCCCATTTGACCCTATATTGTACAGACAAGGACATAAACTTCACTATACAAAGAATACAAACACACATACTAAACAAACTCAGCATCAGGTTCTCCAAATGGTGGATCTGAATAAACGCTAATAAAATACAAGCCATAATATTCAGACATAGAAGACCACATCCAACACCACTATACATTAATAAAACGCGCCTAGTTTACAGAGACACTATCAAATTCCTAGGCATCACACCCGACAAAAAACTCACTTTCAGACAACACATTGCACAGCTAAAAAGCACGGCCCTAAAAAGAAGATCCGCATGTAGTGTGTAAAACTTGTTCCGAAAATTTAAGACACTGGTATAACGGGGGCAGTTCATTTTTGCCAATTGATGTTCCTGTCGTTTGGAGAACAACAGAATAATTATAATGATTGTTATTTTTGTTTGTGCAAAATATTGGGGTTTAAAAAGGATACCATTACGCATCCAAATGTGCCATCAGCAATTAGATCCATAGAGCTTGGGTACCGGTAATACATTCCAATTCAAACACCACCAATAACATTACAAGAGAGTAGTACCAGCACTCCTTCCACTTCCAGCACAGATGATGATGATTTCAATTTGTCCCTAGAATCAAAATACAATAATCCGCGCCCTATCAATCAATCAATCAATCAATCAAAATTAAACGATTTGTTACGCAATTTGGGTCTTACAAAAGAAAAAACTGAACTTTAGGATCGAGATTGAAAGGAGACAGTCTTTTAGCTTCTGGTACAACTTTTAATGGTGTGGACATCGTGAAGAAAAAATTAAAAAGTATTTCATAATGGAGGGAGAAGTAGCGTACTGTTGTGATATCCCTGGCTTGATTGGTTGCATAGGACCAGTCTATGAACCGACAGATTGGCGTATTTACTCTAATATTAGAAGTCTAAAGGGAATTATTCTGCATAATGAGAATAGATTAGTGTTCCAGTAGTTCCTTCAGTGTATGCGAAGGAAACATATACAAACGTGTGTACTATTCTAAAAAATAAAATAAAATATGATGAACACAAGTGGTACGCGTTTTTTAAATGGGACTCTAGAGCAAGACACTGGAAAGTTACTAATTGGCCGGAAAGAATACAACTGGTGCCAGGAACAAAAAATGTGATAAATCGCCCATTTGTTGATTCTGGAAAAGAAATATTGCTACCTCCTTTGTACATAAAACTAGGAGTAATGAAGCAATTTGTTAAAGCTTTGGACAAAAATAGCCCTTGGTACCAACACATTGCAAAAAATCTCCATTACTGTCGGAAGCAAAAGTGAATGAAGGCTTTTTGATGGCCTGCAGTTTCGCCAACTTATTAGGGATGTTACTTTTAAAAACCGCTTGTTTGACATGGAACTACAAGCTACAAGAACGTCGTCCAGAAGTTTCTGGGCAAGGTTAAAGACGATCGATATGAGAAAATAGTAAAAACCGTGCTCGAAAAGTTCAGGACACTGGGATGTAATATGAGCTTGAAGTTACATTTTCTCCACTCTCATCTTCAACATTTCCCAGAGAATTTAGGAGCACTATGTGAAGAATATGGCGAGAGAGTCCATCAAGACAAAATAGATGGAAACGAGGTATCAGGGTCGACGAAATGTATCCATGATTGCCGACTTCTGTTGGTGTTTGGTAAGAGAAAATCCTCTGCAGGATCATAAACCCCAATCAACTCATTGTTGATTTCTTGTTAAGTGGAGGAGAAAATAGATATATTAAGGTAGACCTATGTTATAGTTTCTTATTTATTTTAAACTGTTTTAACTGTACAATTGATATTGTATGAAGCTTCTAAATTTTTTTCGGCGGTTTAAATGATTATAGCTATTACATATAATTCAATAAATGATAAAATATTGAATTCATTCCAACATGGCAAAAAAAAGCCCTTACGAGATAAAAAGGTTGTTACCATATTTGAATTCAGCACACCAAAATTAGATTTAGAGACCCGTTAAACCCGGTGCCGCAGAAAAATATTAATTTGCACCATTGCGTTATAAATAACTTATTAAAAAATGTTTTAGGATGGGGTGCAGGTCGTACTATTTTTATTCATAAATGTACGGCGTTATGCATCAACCGGCTATGCGAGAAAAACACGTTTAAATATTTTTTTTTACATTTTAAGCATAGCAAGAGCTATTTAATTGAACCGAAAGTGTGATTTTCGGTTCACTACTGTAGTGTCGTAATCCTCCCTGGACAGTAAGATTCGTGAACTATGCCAATATCCTTTCTCTATGCATCTACCCCCACTCTCCCTCTTTACCTCTCCTGGTGAGCTGTTTCTACGGCGCATCTCCCCTTCTACCTCGGAACGCTCAAATACGTTATGCACAGCGAGAACGTTATCATTCATTCATTCATTCATTCCTTGATGGGATCGGAACTTTAAGTGGACAAGGTCGTCTGGAGCCGCGAGCGGCGGAGTTTAAGTTGGTCCTGAAGACCGGGGAAAGCCACCCTGGCTTGGACTTTAGCATGAATGTGGTGTGAGGTATGATGTAGTTTTTTTGTCATGTAAAAGCATTATTATTTGTTTACTTTTTTTGAATGATCAAATGTTTATCTTTGTTATGTTTTTACTTCAGACTTCTTGTTTACATTAAATATCATTTTTATACTAATCCTATTTAATGTTCAAAGTGATTTATGTGCATGTGGCTGTTTGATATTCCTGTACGGATACTCACTCATTTAGGAGATCATTCTAGCTCCCTTTATTTTTAGTCTAGCTTTCCTGATTAATATTATAGTGAAAACATTCATTTTAAGTCACTCTGCTGTTTTGAGAACTATTATTGATTTATGCTTAAGTGCTTAGGAAAGAAAGATAAATCAATCTTTGCCTCCTATGTGCCCGGGTCAAAAAGCTTTGTGATTAATAACCTTGGATGTAATAAAATCTACGCTAGTAGAAGCAACGGAAACAAAAGTCGATCCCGTACAAATGGTAGCGAGTAGCGTGGTTATCGCCGGCACATAATTATTTCTGACTTGATAATCACTTACAGTATGTCAATTTGGTATTTATACATAGGTATTTTTTATTAATAAAAATCCAATTTTCAGAAAGTTTTTAAAAGTAAAGAAAAAATATTTATTGTGGTTTGAAGTAAACACTATGTTATGTCTAAATATGTAGTTCAAAACTTAATTATAAAATAAACATAATTTTATCAAAATTAATAATCTGTATTACACCCAAATACAAGCCAATTTGCTATTCATACACTAAAGAAAACACTGCAGTGTATTTGCTTGTCTAACTTGCTTAAAACATTAATGCAACATGAATACTCTAAGTTGTGCATTTGTTTACATCTGCCTACTGTGCTAGTTGTGTACACTGGCAGTCAGTCGCCTCCAAAATGGGCAAATGTAAAGAACTCAGTTCTGATCTCAAGGATACAATTGTAAATCTTGCACTTAAGGGATATTCTTTGAGAAAAATAGGGCGACTGATAGGCAAATGTCATGCAACAGTACAGTATATACTAAATAAATTCAAGTATAAAGGTTCAGTAGAGAATGTTCCGAGAAAACCTAAACAAAAGAAGTTAAGTGAAAAGGAGGACAGAACCACATTGAGACAAGTGAAATTCAACCCCAGAATTAGTGCTCCAAAATTGCGGTCTACCCTAGAAGTTTCTACTGGTAAAAGGGTATGTACTGACTGAGACAGTTCGTAAGGTGTTACGCTATCATGGAAGAACGACTAGAAAAAGGTCGTATGTAAGTAAGAAGAACCGTGTTGTAACACTACAGTTTCCAAAAGAACATGTAAATAAGGGGCAGGCATTTTGGAATAATGTTCTCTGGTCTGATGAGACTAAAATCAACCTGTTCGGTTCAGATGGGTTCATAGAGTATGGAGAAAAGCCAATGTGGATAATGTTGTGACCAATACAACACCTACAGTAAAACATGGGGGTGGGTCTGTGATGTTGTGGGGGTGTATGTCGGCAAAAGGGGTTGGCAGTATACAGTTCATTGACAATGTTATGGACAAATTTGTGTATAACGACATTCTTCGTAAGAATGTTAAACAAAGTGCAGCAAAATTGGATATGCTCCCTACGTACATGTTCCAACAAGATAACGACCCCAAACATACGGCGGACTTAAATAAGACTTGGTTGATATGGAACGTGCCAAAGCAATTGAAAACCCTTCCTCAATCTGCTGACTTAAACCCTATAGAACATTTATGGGCGTTTTTGAAACCTAGGGTCCACAGCAGAAATCCTTCTTCCAAAGAAGAATTGAAGAAGGTGGTTACTGAAGAATGGTGCAAAATCAGTCCTCAGATATGTGATAGGCTTGTTATATCCATGCAGCGTAGATGTCAAGCTGTTATTAAAGCTAAAGGTTACCCTACAAAGCATTAAGGACAGTTCATTTTTTCTTTATTTTTTTATTTTTCCCCCCATTCTGACTGTATGAATAGAAAAGTGATTATAAAATTTACAACTTTTACAGTTTTTTAAATATATTATACGTTAAATGTTTATAGAATTTGTTGATTTGTATATATTATGTAAAGAAGTGTACCTGAAAATGTTTAGTTAATGGCAAAATATAAATGAAATATTCTGAGAATTAAAATTGTGCTATTTCAATTACAAAATCTAAGTGTATGAATAACAAATTGACATACTGTATATGTTAATATTTTATGTCGTCGCTGCCGGAAAGAAACCTCCTATGTGTAAAACATCAAATTTTACAGGAGAGACAAAAACTGTTTTATTTTTAAAGAACACAGTTACAGGTATAGTTCATGATTAAATCTTGTTTATTGTTTATAACCTCTCCCAATTTATTATTGAAGATTTAAATATCTACAGATAACATAATTTTGCTGCACATAAGAGATTTTGTTTATTGCAAAATTACTCGTGGTAGGTTTGTTTCTTTTGCATATTCTGATAATTATTTTTCATTTGAAAAGGTTTTTCAGTTTTATTTTACTGATATCAATGATATGAATAAAAATGGTACAACGCATATTAAATAAATTTATCATTGGTCACACATACAGTACGCATACCTGTATACATACAATCATCACGCACTCACAATCGCTGTGTTATTCTTATAATGCATTTCTGTCAGGTTTCACAGGCTGTCATAAAATGTATGATAGTCTCTGTCAATCATGGACTTCAGGATGTCTTGAAGATGATTAAATTTTTATTCAGTAATGGACAACAGTCTCTGAAACAACTGCCTCGCATCCAGAAATGGAGCTGTCATTCTTCTCTGAGGAAGCGCCCCCCCCCCCATTCTCCAGTATGATGCACTTTGTATTTGATGATCCCATCTGGTAAATATTGCAGTTGGGAAATGTCAGTAACGACAGGTTCACCACATTTTTTTCCTGGTCTTAATGATGATGGTAAAGTGTACATTTTTTCTTAACAATTCTTAAAGAAAGTGAAATCACAGTTCTTAACTTGGTATGGAATGCTTGTCACATTCGCGCAACATAATCCATTGGTGAATCTATGGGTGGTATGAAGTACTGCTCCAGACTAGAATGAACGACTGTTAGATTTCATCATTGTACGGCCCTTCTCCAGGTATAACTACTCAATTGTGACGTCCCCTGCTCTAGAAGTGTTACTCAACGTACTTGTTATATCGTGTTTCTGTCTTGGTAATTATCGTGGAGTATGGCGGATAAGAAATAACGATGAAATCTACAATTTGTATTCAGGCCCAGATATTGTAAATGTGATTAAAATTGGCAGACTGAGATGGGTGGATCATATAATGAGAATGCAGGAGGAGTATACCACTAGAAAGCTTACACTACTGAGATCAAATGTAGGAAGAAGAAGAGGAAGAACGAGGCTGATATGGATGGATTGAATAGAGGAGGACCTCCGAAAGCTCGGGGTCCGGGGATGGAGAAGGAGGGCGATGGACAGGGATGCGTGGAAGAGTGTCCTAACAGCAGCCAGGGCTCATAAAGGGGTGTAGAGCTGGAAGAAGAAGAAGTCCTGGTAATTGCAGCCATCTAGTGTCACTCTTTTGCACTGTGGCAAATTGTTAATGAAGTCCGCTATACATGTTGTGAACTCATTCGCTGTTACCCCACCATTCACTTCGTGCCATACATAAAGTGCTACATTTCAATTGAATTGATTATAAATTATAAAATTGTGAACTTGAAGTATTTGTTTATAGTATGCCTTCGATGCTAAAAGCTTAGGACACAAAAGTCCATGGTGACAACAACATTTTCATCAAAGGCTTCATTTTAGTGACTGTCCTTGAGCTCTTAGGTCTGATATTTTCGTAACATATGTGCCTGATAGTCGTCTTCTATTACATGGCCAAGTCAAAATCCTTTTCTTCCTCTAGAGCAGGGCCGCCCAAACTTTTTAATGGGCCGGGCCAATAACCGATTGTGCAATTGATCGCGGGCCGGAACAACTTCTTGGCAACAGCAATCAGACACTTTTTTCACAAATTCGCCATCGGAAAACGGTTTTCCGTTTTCAGAAATTAGTTTCGAAACTTTATAACTCGCTTCGGTAACATTTCTTTGTCTTACACCACCACCCTGAATTAATAACTGTTGTTGTGCCGTAACTTTAGAAAGGAGCTCGTTCGATTTTTCAGTACGCTCATTTCCATCAAATTTATCAAAATGACTATGCTTTGTTTGGTAATACCTTTTAATGTTATATTTTCTTTCACAACTGCAATAACATCGTTACAAATAACACATAACACTTTGTTTCCATGATCCTTCACGAAGTACTCGCTGGTCCAGGATTAGTTGAACTCCCTACACTCGGAATCAACTTTGCGTTTTTTAAGTATTTTCTCGCTTTAACACTATTTTTACAACTAGTCCGTGCACAGGCTTTTTTGATTGACAATATAACAAGCGAAACAATTATTGTTCAAAGTTTGGAGTGGGGAAGAAAACGGTAAATAAGCGATGAATCTTCTCTATTACTTTTTCAAGAGAAGCGGTGACACCTCAAATCCACATTCCAGAGAGATGAATTTCACACAGGGATGTCCAAACTAGATGTTACATTTTAAAATCTAAATTAAAAATATAAAATTAATTTGTTCATTTCATTCGTTACGCGGGCCATACGAAAAGCCATGACAGGTCGGATGTGGCCCGCGAGCCGTAGTTTGGACGGCTCTGCTCTAGAGTCTCCATGAAAATGGTTTTACAGCTTTTATCTAAATGATTTTCTTCACACCAATCTTTAAATACCCTGTACATATTTGATTTTGATAGAAATGCTGGTTCTACATACATGCGTGAAGAAGACTTTCTACAGTAGTGACTTGGGACTTTGGGTAAAAGTTCAAGCCACTTCTTAATGTTGTCTGGTCCCTAATTTTCTTCTGCTTCCTGATCAGTTTTGTAGCATTAACTTTTTCTGTTACATGATCTTCACCATCTTCTCTGTCACTACCTCCATTCTGAAGCTTTTCTTCCCTCTTGTTTCATATCTTAAAGCAGTCTTCTCCTATGTCGAGAGTGTCAATGAAGAACTTGCGGCAAACTCATACCCGTTCTCCATTTGCCTTCCCTAGAAATATGTCATTACCTAGGTCTCTCTTTACTTGTTCTTCAGTTTCCTCTTCTTCCTTTGTGCGTCTTCTGATTAAGTTCCTTGTGCTCACTAATCTCTTAGCTACACTTTCTTTTCACCCCAAGAAGGAATGTTCCAAAACGCTTGAAAAAGATTCCTCGGTAATGTTGGTACTGATAAAATACTTTTTGGTTTGTTTCACTAAATCTTTGTGATTACATCTAGCTTTCATTTTCCTTGATCGTTTGTCAATTATGGACTTATTTCTTGTACCTATTTTTTTTTTTTCCCCCATTGACTCTGTCTAATTTTTCTCGTTGCCTTTAATTTCTGTTCAAAGATTTGATGGTTGAGAATGCATGACTTGTATATTCTCAATTTCATTTTCATTTTTATTATTTTGAAATAAATGCTGTGATTGTTTCTTCTCCCGGATCTTCTGGACTTGCTTGAGTCGAATCTAATAAATCTCTAAGGTTTTCATGATTTTGATTATCATGAGATCTAGTGATTGTTTCCTCTCTCGGATCTTCTGGACTTGCTTGACCTAATATCTGAATCGAATCTAATAAATCTCTAAGGTTTTCATGATTTTGATTATCATGAGATCTAGTGATTGTTTCCTCTCTCGGATCTTCTGGACTTGCTTGACCTAATATCTGAATCGAATCTAATAAATCTCTAAGGTTTTCATGATTTTGATTATCATGAGATCTAGTGATTGTTTCCTCTCTCGGATCTTCTGGACTTGCTTGACCTAATATCTGAATCGAATCTAATAAATCTCTAAGGTTTTCATGATTTTGATTATCATGAGATCTAGTGATTGTTTCCTCTCTCGGATCTTCTGGACTTGCTTGACCTAATATCTGAATCGAATCTAATAAATCCCTAAGATTTTTTTCATTACTCCATTCAATTGATGAAATATTACCAATGTCCTCTATTCCTGTAAGAGAAACATCCATCCATCCATCCATCCATAGTAATTCTGCATGAGGGCAGGTCTTTCACTGAAATCATGGCATTTTCATGCTATGCTTTGCAGCTTTACTAGGTGTGGTAGCTTCCCGTTGCTTTCCACACCGGTGAAGCATGGATGATAATGATAAGGATGATGTCCGGGGACCGTTGGGCCGTAAGCTTCCTGGCATTTGTCTTACAGGTGAGGTAAAACCCCGAAAAAAACTCACCCAGGAGCCTGTCCCGACCGGGAATCGAACCCGGGCCTGCTGCGTGACAAGGCAGTACGCTACCTCGAGACCATAGCGGTGGACGAAATAAACATAATGATCAGTAAATATAAAAAGAATTACATGAGCTTAAAATTATACAGTAAATTGCTAGAATATTGGAAAATTTATAAATGCATCCAATATTTATTCAAATATGATTTACGGTACCTATTACTGGGGACAGATAATTTCTCGAAGTAGTTCACAGCATTCTAAAAGTTGCTGAAGTGCAGAAATATGTAGGAGATTTAGGCCCTCCATTTGTAATAAACTCCAGTTGTGAAAAATCTCCTGTATACATATAAATGCACATAGGAGATTTCGCCGACATTCTGAAGGCAGTTGACACATAGGTGGTTAACGTTTTCAGGAATTGTGGTTTTAACTTTAAAATGACACATGATAATATGTTTTGCTACATTTCTGGAGTTCACCGTGCGCTTTCCACTGGTGCCAAAATCTCAATTTCACCTATGCTACACATAGGAGGTTTTTCCCCGGCAGGGACGTTATACTGATTCGTACTGTATGAGTAAAAACAATTGATATTTATTTTAACGGTCAATATTTCACTTACACGTAATAATACGATGTCATCATTCTGCATCAAACAGTTAAGCGCCGCAAGAGGGCGTTGATGCTTATTAGTATGGGATTTTTACTATGTATCAATCAGCCAAGCGTCAAGGTAATGCATATACACTGTATCATATTATTAGTAGTGTTTGTATGTAAAATACACTTATTATTGATATGTGTTTATATATCGTATTGTTTTGTAATACTTCATACATATTACATTATCAAATGTTTGTGTTAAATGAATAAAGTTTTCTAAATAAATCCAATTTATTCATACAATTACAGTATATACAAAAAAAAAACAGACATGCTGTAACAATTTTATGGCATCAGTTTTTTATTCCCCCTTTTTTTTAGCAGTATATGGACTTCATGTACAAAAAAATTACGCATTATTCACATTAGAAATAAAACTCTTACATACCTGCAGTGAGAGAGAAGTTAACCTTTCCATTTTCAGGGCAGTTCTTATAAACCATATCTAAAATTTTCTGAGCTATGGATGTCATTATAACGTTATAAATTCACAGTAACTTGACAATCTTCACTATTTATTGTGCCGCCAAACCAACAATACTTACTTATGCAACAACAATATAATAGCGGGAACATTAGGCGCAAAGCTACACGATGGAAAATTTAGATTAGTATTTATGAATATCTAGTTTCATAGCCGTTTGTTGCAAAACAGAATCTCTGACAGGACTGATGGCGTTTACATTTTTTCCGTAATAATAATGCTATATTTGAAGATTTGGCGCTAAAAGTGTGCGTACACTAGTTAAGTTCGTTGATGTAACATGTTCAATGAGAATTCAAAAGTTGTACGTAGGTCACTACATAAGTTTTGAGATATGCAACAATGGACTATGATAGAGTTTCCATACCTATCATATCTTTTCAAATAACTCTCCAGCACATTCTACACACCGTTGCATCCTCTGGAAGCAGTCACGCCACTCGATCTCAGACATTGCACTAAGCTCCTCCAACAGCATCTTCTGGACTAGGAAATTTGTGTCCGCGCATGCAGTTCTTCACGTTCGGGAACAGGAAATAGTCGCACAGGGCTAGGTCCAGACTGTAGGCTCAATGAGACATTAATTTCACAGGTGTCTTTTCCAGAAACCTATTTGTTGCATTGACTGTGTGCAAAGAGGTGGAGAAGAATTCCCCGCAGTCTAGTCTTTGGCCGCTTCTCCTGGATCTTTGAGAAGATTTTGGGGAGACAGACGTCTGTATACCATTTAGCAGTAACTGTCCTCTGATCCTCTGGCACAACTGTAGCCAGATAACCACTTGTTGAGAAGAAAGTTGCCACAATTTTCTTCCCCACACTCCTAGGCCTTTGGACTTTGGTCGGAGGCTGCTCATCTGGGAAGACCCACACCTATGATTGGTGCTTTGTTTCACGGTCATACTGGTAGATCCAAATTTCGTCACCTATCACTATGTTTGACACCCGACGGGAGTCCCCGTTGTTGAATCTCGCCAGCATTTCTCTACACAATTCCACCATAGTGATTTTATGTCCTTTTGACAAGTGGTGTGACACCCATCGAGAAGAAATTTTCCTCACTCTAAAGTTTTGGTGCAGGATGGTGGAAACACTTGGCGAACTAATCCCTAGTCCCCCCTCGATGTCCATATAGATCAGTCGTGGATCTTCCTTAATCAGAGTCTCCACTGCAGAGACGTTTTCCTCTATCGCCACTGTTGTTGGCCTCCCATTTCTTCCTTCATCTTTAAGGGATGTTCTCTCCCTATTAAATTCAGGAAATCAGCGGAAAACTGTTGCACGTGAAGGAGCAAGGTCCCCGAATGTTTGTGTGAGTTGCTCAAGTGTTTACGACTCATTTAAACCGCACTTATAATCATATAAAATCATAGCAAGAAAATACTCCCTCTCAAGCTCCATAGGACACGTTTGATTTCACCACGCACAGACTACTTCACAAGGGTGCTGCTCAGAGACAACTGAAAGGAATCGTTTCTACCTGCTATGGTTTTGACGTTCGACAGTTGGGCTTTCAAATGGTATATTAGTTTATTGTATTCCTGTCGCCATACTGCCGTGTCTCAAAACTTATCTAGTGACCCTCGTAGTTTTTAGAATTATTCTTTTATTCACAAGTTTCTCGTCGTTTCTACAATCAAGACTGATGTGGACTGTAACCCGCTACGTTTTATATCTTTACATCCATGAGAATACAATTAGTCAACATTCCAGAACAAAATGGAAAATTCCTACAAACAATGACATACCAAAGGCCAAGTAAATAACTTAATGTTAAATTTGCATTTCATCAGCTGAGGGCGGTTCCTCTATAATTTGAACTGTGTACTCTCTAATGATGTAGAAGAATCAACATTCTTAAAGTCAAGTAAATAATTTAACATTAATTTATATTTCAACATCAGAGAGTGATTTAGAATTTATATAATTCGAACTTTTTATTTGCTGATGTAAAAACTGAATCTGACTGAGGATCAGGTATGCGAGATCATATTCCGGGATGTGCCTGGGCACATAGCTCACTTAATGAGCAAATGCATCAGATGACAAAAATATTTTTTAATGACGCTTAGCCGGTTGTTGCACAACGCCGTCCAATTTATATAATTATCAATAAAGGGAAATAAATTCATTATATTATCGCCTCACTGTGATGGTTGTCCGTTTGTATAAAAGTAAGTTCCCTGACAATGCTTGACAATGATTAGCATTCACGTAGCGGTAGTCGGCATATGTGTATTTAATTATATATAACGGCTGCGGGGAAACAAAGCGAGCCGCTGGACAGCTATCATAGTGAGGCGATAATACCATATTTGGCCTGGTATTTCATCATCATCATCATAGTATATTCACGAATTTAGGCCATTTGTTGACCTGTTTTGGCCTCAAGAGAAACACCATCCAGAAGTCTTTTGAGTGGACGTCCTGGTCTTCTTCCTGCAGGTTGATATCTGGTATTTCAGATCAGCAAACTTACATTTTGTATATTGTTATTATTTATATATTTAAAGGAACTGTGTTTTAGGGTGGCCTCCAGGTAATAAGATATTTTATTAATATATTACTTTATTAACAATAAATGAAATTAAGTGAATTTATAACACCAGGTTTGGCTAGTGGTAAAAATTCCGCCTCGATTGTACATTGTTGTATATTTTTATTAATTTATTACTTACTTACTTACTCACTGGCACTATCGAACCCGTAGGTTCATGGCCGCGCGGACATAAGCTCTCCATACATCCCTATCCTGAGCTTTATTATTTAAGCAAATTGTGTTTTGAGTGGGATGCAGGTGAAAATATTGTTTATTTGTAATTTATTTCATCGACAGTAAAGAAAAATAAAGATGTGATTATTATTAAATATCCGCGTATGTTTTAAAAATATTTGCTTATTTTTTATTATATGCGTAGTGCTGATTGTTTTACACAAACTTTATTATATGACGTGCAACTGCTAAACACAAAGAGAAACGACTTCATAATTCATTCCTCTTTCCCTCCTGTCGGACTCTAGCTGCATGTTCCCTGCTTTATGGTTCCTTAGTTTACCGCCTTTTTGGTTTATCGCTGTTTACCGCAGGTTGGTATGTAAATTTATTTTTTCTGTATATATACTATAGATGGCGTTAACTCAGGTGCTATCTAACAAAAATGGTCTATTTTCCATTGTTCAGAAAATGTACAAAACAATGTTACCAACGGGTTAAGTTATATTATTTGTTAAATTGAAAGATTTTGTCGATGTGATTGGCGGTTTAATTAAGGGCGAGGAATTTGATTAAAACAAATGTCACTTTGACAATTCTTTTATTGTTGTCTTGTTTTTCTGTTGTAGTATGTGGATGCCACGCAGATTAGTGCGACGAAAATAGTATATTAACCGAACTTTTCTTTATACCTACGTTAATATTATAACATCTAACCTCTTTCCAAAATGGAAGAAGATAATTTTTTACCAAATTTGGCATCTATGTTAGAAGTTTCATTGATAGAAGATACCACAGAAGGTAAGAAATCTGGAATCACAAATTTCTGGTTATGTTTCAACGTGAGCATATTTAGTTGTATTTTCGTCTGACTGCATTTTCTGACGAGCATATTTAATTTCAGAGCCTGCCGAAAATTATGACAATGTTATACAGAATGAAACGGCATCTGCCGAAAATGATGACAATGTTCCACAGAATGAAACACCATCTGCCGAAAATTATGACAATGTTTTGCAGAATGAAACAGCATTAGATTGCGGAATATTTTCCGATTTTGATGGTTACCCAGAGAATGAATCAGAAATAACAGAAGAAGACCAATTTCAAGACAATCATAATGGTAAGTTTTAATATTATCCTTAAAATTTGGTTATAAATTCGGATGAAGTTTCCATTAAGTGCAGTGAGAAACTTTTAAGACCCAGGCAGACATCTTGCGCATGCGCCAACAGGGTTTTATTTTCAAATTATTTACCACCATTTACAGTAAATTTTACATTTTTCTAACGATTACTTCAATATATTTTTCTATGATATTTAACTACATACAACTAGATGTGGCAGCCATATTGATTTTAATGAATATTAACACATGTTCCAGTGCAGCCAACATAGAGTATTTCAGAACTTAATACTTATTTTTGGGCATCACATTCTTTCACAGGTTAGAATGCTTAAATTGTGTTAGGTTAGCTTTTAAGTTTGTCTTTCACAGGTTAGAGTACTTAAATTGCATTAGGTTAGCTTTTATGTTCATTAAATATCGTGTATATGTTGGCAGCATTGTGTGATTCCATAGTGTAAACCGCTTTGCGTTTTTTGGCGCATGTGCGTGGTGTCTGCATGGGACTTGGAAAAATTTGTCACTGTGTTTAATAAAAACTTTATCCGAAGTTTCCATATATAACTAACTCACTGGCACTATCAACCCCATAGGTTCATGGCTATGCGGACATATGCTCTCTATACATCCATATCCTGAGCTAATGTTGAGCTAATGTTTTCCAATTATTCCCTGTATAATCTACTTCCCTCAAATCATAGTTAATGTTATTCTCTCACTTTATTCTTGGTCTACTAACTGGGCGTTTTCTCTGGGTTCGAATCAGTTCCAGTCAAACAGCTGTTCTATGCCACGTGTTTCATCTGGTGCAACACGCCCACAACTGTCAGTCACACCCTGTTCATTTAGGTCTACATCACTTGCTTTACTATTTACAGGCTTAGATTGTATTAATATTCTCTTAGAAACAGGACTACTATCACATTCGTCAAACAAATAACCATTTGATGAACTGTTACTGTCACTTTCATCTTCTGATAAAACTCCCACAATAAACTCGCATATTGCATTTTTGTCATCTTCGAGACATGAATCACTGTGTTTCACCGCATGACCTACCCCTTGGCCAGGTATCTTTTCCCAAGATGATAATTTGCCATCTTATTTTAACAGAGATTTCATTATCGTTATAGATGTTGAAGATATTAGTAATATATTGTTGTGGAATGTTATCATCAGCTAAAATTTGTAGTAATATATTTCTGTCTACTTTGTCAAAAGCCTTTATGAAGTCAACGAAGTTGATATGAGATTTAGTAACTAATATATTTAAGATTAAATTAAAATGCATCATACCTCATCTTACATCCAGTCTTCTAATTTGATTCAATTGAATCAAAAGCCAGTCTAATTAAAAAATAGAACAATAAAAAGAACTCGCGGTTTGGGGAAAAATCTACATTCAAAAAAAGAAAGAGAGAAAAACTTATGAACTTCGAAATTGTTGTGGATTTTGATTGGATCCAGAGGTTTATCGGTCTACCAACAGAGGGAAGAAGAAGTAGTTTTTCGAATCGACATAACATCAGTCGACAAGAAATTACTGAAGCTGCCAAGGCTTTGAAACCGCGGTATAATCAGAAGACTGGATATGAGGTGAGGTATGAAACATTTCAATTTAATTTTAAATTAAACCTCATTGTGAATTTTTTCTATAAAAGTTCAAAACTAATATTTTTATTTGATTTTCAGAGTTTGCAGAAGAACGAAGTTTTGAATCTGCAATACTGTTAGATCCAAAACATCAAGCATCTGCTCCTCTAAGTGAGGAAGAGAATGCAATGTACACAAAACATTTTAAGGGTATGTTCTTACCAACCAGGTCAGCTTTTTCATTTCTTATCAAATCTACATGCACAAGAACCCATTCAAGTATTATTGCCTCACTCTGATGGTTAACAGTTTATATAAAAGCGGGTGCTGCCCGGCAATGCTTGACATGCGGTGTTGTCATGTTTCTCATAGCGCTTACTTACTCACGGGCACTATCGAACCCATAGATTTATGGCCGCATGGACGTAAGCTCTCCATACATCCCTATCCTCAGCTAATGCCTTCCAATCATTCCCTGTACTTTCCTACAAGAAGCTTCCATGCACGTCTTTCATTCCCCATTCGTGCCACATGTCCTGCTCATCACAGTCTACAAGATTTAACTGTTCTTATCATATCTGGCTTCCTATAAAGACCATGTAGTTCATTGTTATGTAGTCTTCTCCATTCACCTGTCTCATAGCGCTATGGGCGTTTATTACTCAAGGACAAAAGACATTGATTATTTATGTTATTATTTATTTGATTATTTATGTTATTTAATTTTTATGTTATTATTTGGTATTATTTAACTTTTAAAATTAAAATTATATGTGTATTTATTTATTAAATAATTTAATTCCAACTTTATATAGCTTGTAGGTTTACATTTAATATTTATACATCATGCTAAAATTATTATTGTTATTATTATTTATATTGTTATTATTTTTTTCGGTCTGAAATATTTTCCCATGGCCGCCATATATTCAAATCACTTATATATTAAACTAATAGAATATGTGGATCTTATACTATTATTCGAGCTACATATCACAGTAAATCACTGATAATTATAACAATTAATTATGGTATACAATTGTATATGTGGATCAACTGCTCCACGTACCGAGTTTTAATTGAAACTGAGTGAAGAATAACAATGTGGCAACATCGTCGTAGTCGCGGCAGTCGGGATCTTTGTATTTTAATAACATATAACAGCTGCGGGGAAGCAAAGCGAGCCGCTTGTTAAGCATCATAGTGAGGCGATAATACCATCCATTCATTTTAATAGTATTTTTGTGTAAAAAACTTACAAAATAAATAGGTATAAATTTCATAATCTAGAATAAATTCAAAATAAAATTAACTGAATTGGGCTAATTTGAATTTTTTAAAAAATTGGAATTAAAATGAGATGAAATAAATAAACATTAATAAATGAGTTGGAGAAAATGTTTTAACATCTCACCTCACAAAGTTGCATGTCTTCACGATACCAGTTTCAAAAGTATAGTATTACTTCCATCTTCAGTCAAATTTCGTCGTTAACATCATCTTCTGAACTGCCATCTGGTGTAGATTTTATGAACTTGGAGATTAAATTATTCTCATATTGTTTAGTTGTTTCTTGACTCACCTCATACTTCTTAACTCTAAAGCAGACTCGAGTTTCTTCACTTCATTTGTGACATTCTCAATGCTGTATTATATGTACAACTGAGGAGGCCGTTGGACATCAGTTGTGAACCTAATACAGCATTGAGAATGTCACAAATGAAGTGAAGAAACTCGAGTCTGCTTTGGAGTTAAGAAGTATCAGGTGAGTCAAGAAACAACTAAACAATATTAAAATAAACCTCATAGTGTTATTTCCTACCTACATAACTTAATAAATTATTCTCGTCGGGGATATCGAAATTCATTGCTTTATATTTATTCTTCTGAATGTATATCTTTTCCCAAATTGTTAATTCCCTAGGTTTCTCCAAATGTTTCAAAAGTTTAGTGTCTTTTCCGATTTTATGATTTTCTAGCAAACTATGAGCTGCAATTGCCAATTTTTCAATTTCACCATTTTTAATATTTCTAAGGTGTCCTTTTGTACGAATTTCTAAATTCCTTTTAGTTTTTCCTATATATACTTTATTGCAGTCATTGCAACTGATTTCGTAAATTCCAGATTTTTTAATATCTGGGTCATTAACTTTATCCTGGATAATCTACTAGTAACTAATAAGAAAGTTAATGTCCCAGATAGTAAAAAATCTGGAATTTACGAAATCAGTTGCAATGACTGCAATAAAGTATCATCATCATCATCATCCCCGGCGCACTACATGCCGCAGGCGCAGGTCGTCCTTCCAACGACGTTTTGGTCTTCCTACATTTCTTCGGCCTAGAGGCCTATAATGAAGCAGCTGTTTTGCTAAACGATTATTTGGCATTCTTTGTATATGTTCAAACCAATTACGTTTATTTGTGTGTATTTTCTCGTTTATATTATAGATTTGTAGTTCATCTCTGATATCTTGACTTCTTTTTTGATCTCTTAGAGATACACCTGCAACTGATCTGAGAAATCTCATTTCTATTGTCTCAATTTTATTTTTATCAGAGATCGTTAAAGGCGAAGTCTCAGACCCGTATGTTAATGTTGGAACGGCTACTATTTTGTAAAATTTTAATTGAGTTTCCCTTGTGGTCTTATTTATGTAAAGTATTTATAGGAAAAACTAAAAGGAATTTAGAAATTTGTACAAAAGAACACCTTAGAAATATTGAAAATGGTGAAATTGAAAAATCGGCAATTGCAGCTCATAGTTTGCTAGAAAATCATAAAATCAGAAGACACTAAACTTTTGAAACATTTGGAGAAACCTTTGGAATTAACAATTTGGGAAAAGATATACATTCAGAAGAATAAATATAAAGCAATGAATTTCGATATCCCCGACAAGAATAATTTAATCTCCAAGTTCTTAAAATCTACACCAAATGGCAGTTCAGAAGATGATGTTACCGACGAAATTTCAACAGTTGGAATTTGACTGAAGATACTATACTTTTGAAACTGGTATCATGAAGACATGCAACTTTGTGAGGTGAGATGTTAAAACATTTTCTCCAACGCATTTATTAATGTACAGGGTGAAACATAAATATGGCTATATGTTTGATCGCGTTGTGTGATGAAAATATTACCATTATAGGAAATTTGAAATTACCATTGGAAAGGCAATTATTCAAATTATAAAAATGGAATGAAACAAAACAGTGTAGAACTTACGTCATTAGTCAAAATGGCGTTGAATATGCAACAGCAAATTACAATTGCTAATGATCGTGAGGCCACAAGGTGGGCAAGACGTGAGTTTAATGTAGCATTGCAGCCGTCCACTGTGGGGAAGTGGAGAAAACGACTGCTGAAAACAGGAAGGATGCAGAAAATCAAACCTCCTGGAAGGCTTCGCATTAGCACGGATGCAGAAACACAAAGAGAATTGTGGAGGCATTCGACGCTACCCCACAAAAATCAACTGCCAAGCTGCACGTGAGCAGTGATTTGTTTTGTTTTGTTCTATTGTTGTAATTTGAAGATTCCCTTTCCAACGATAATATCATATTTCCTATAATAATATTTTTGTCACTAAATGCGATCAAACGTATAGCCATATTTCTGAATCACTCTGTAAATACCTCATAGTGTTTCCTCTCACTGTAATTTTAATTAAATAAACATTTCTGATAAAATAAATAAAAATTAGATAAAAAATGGGAGATTCTTTACAACATGTGACATGAAAAATGTTTGTAAGTTCCAATCTTACGCCAAGTGCATGTGCCAACAAACACGAAGCAGTTTACACTATAGAATCACGGGATGCAGCCAACATATACACAATATTTAATGAACTTAAAAGCTAACTTAACATTATTTAAGTACAGCAAACTCCTGATTATCCGTGTTAATTGGAACCGAGATATGCACGGAAAATCGAAAAACACGGATAATCCAATTAAGTTAATCGGCACCGTGGAAGTTGATCAAAAATGTATTTACCCACTTTAATAGTACTTAAATGCAACAAATATTCATAAAATATTATATTAAATGTATTTAGGTATGAGTTGTATATTATCATTATTTTATTTTACTCGTAAATATGAAAATAAAAGGGGGGGGGACTATTTCCGGGTCATGACCACTCTGGTTACGACAGTTATTCAAAATGGCCACCGTAACCAGCAACGACTACACTAGTAGCCACCGATATCCACACTTATGACCAGCGATGACAAATAATCAGTGATTCCCACACAAGTAACTGCTGATGACCACACTAGTAACCAGCGATATCCACACTTATAACCAGCAATAACATATAATCACCGTTGACCACACTAGTAACCACCGATGACCACACTACTAACCGCGATAAACCCACTGCCACAGCATATCCGTGGTTTCAATCTATAACAACAAACTTTCACTGACTCGACAACGGAAATTTCCAAGATTGTATTGTATTCTCAGAATGTTGGTTGGTACCGTTACCACGCGTCAGGGGAGGAGGTTGTGAGTGAAGGTTACTCTGTTGTGCTAGTTTCTAAGCGTGGTTCACAGTAGCATGTTTAAAAATAAACAATTTTTTCATAACAATACAAAATACAGTATTTTTAAAAAAAATACAGTAAAAAGAATCATGCCTGGATAATCTGCAAACCGGATAATATGCGCACGGATAATTGGGAGTTTACTGTACTCCAACAGGTGAAAGACCACACTATAATCTAACCTAATGCAATTTAAGAACTCTAACCTGTGAAAGAATGCAGCACCCAAAAATAAATAGTAAGTTCTGAAATTCTGAAGTATATGTGTGCATAATTAAAACATTTTGTCTGTTCATTCTTACCTATTATAGTTGTTTTTGTCGAACATATGTTTCAGGCTTCTTAGCCCCATCGTCAGACTGAAATTCAGTCTGTAATCACTGATGATGGGGCTAAGAAGCCCTGCAACATATGTTCGACAAAAACAACTATAAGAGGTAAGAATGAACAGACAAAATGTTTTAATTATTAAACAAACCTTTTAATGTTTTTATTATTGATTTAACACTTCTCACTGAAGGATAAATTACATTTGAAGAGAAAAATTTTCGTCTAGACCAAGACTCGAATCCGGGACCTTTGGCTTGCCGGGCCAAATGCTCTACCGACTGAGCTACTGAGGCGAGTTGCGATCTAGATGCAAATTTTTCTCTTATATATGTTGTAATTCCCTCACGCCAAATGCTTTGAATTACAACGTATATAAGAGAAAAATTTGCATCTAGATCGCAACTCGCCTCGGTAGCTCAGTCGGTAGAGCATTTGGCCCGGCAAGCCAAAGGTCCCGGGTTCGAGTCTCGGTCTAGACGAAAATTTTTCTCTTCAAATGAAACCTCTTAAAGTTAGTTCCTATCGTATTTTAAAATATATGTGTATAGTTAATTAGTACATACTCTATGTTGGTTGCACTGGAACAGGTCGTTATTGTTGCTTAGAATATTTGTTAAAAATCATAGAAAAGTACAGGGTGAACAGTAATTACACTGACAAACTTCAGAGACTCACTTCTGACTGGAAATGAAGGAAAAAAGGTCCTATAAACATGTGTCCGGAAATGAAAGATGTGCATGCAATGACAACAAATCGTCCCAGCACACAGTACATAGCATAATTGCATCCATGTCAAAACAGATGTTCAAAGTGGCCTCCAAGGGATGCAATGCATGCATTCACACGTCCTATCATGGATTGCCTCACTCTTTTGCATGTTCCTGCCTCTCTCCGAATAACATCACAGGTGACGTGGACATGCTGTTGAAGGGTATGCACATAAAGAACTGGTTCAGCATACACAATACTTTTCAGATGCCCCCAGAGGTAAAAATCCAAGGAGTTTAAGTCCGATGATCTAGCAGGCCATGCAACAGGACCGAGAGAATAATGCCATTCGTCAGTGCCATCTACCTTGGCAACGATGCATTTGTGGACACTTATTCATAGGACATTTTTTTTTTCTCCATTTATAGTCAGAAATCAGTCCTCTGCAGTTTATCGGTATAGTTAAAACTCATTCTGTATATTGAAATAATCAAAATTAATATAAAATTATGGAATATTCATCTGAAAGGTCCGTCTCCTCAACTTAATTAATCATTAACTGTACCGCTTTCGGGACTTGTCCCATCATCAGCAGGATTCAAACTGCCGATGATGGGACAAGTCCCAAAAGCGCTACAGTTAAACGATTAATTAAGTTGAAGAGACGGACCTTTCAGGTGAATATTCCATTATTTTATATTAATTTTGAATAATACCTCAACGGAACACATCATGAATCTTATAAAAGTTGATTGAAATAATTGTTAGTGTTGCCGCAACAGGGTAGCAACTAGTAGTTAAATCTTCAAACAGGCCATGATTGAGGCACGGTAAATTTAGTTGTGTTGGCTACCCTGTTTGCATCATGCATAGAGATCGGATTTTGCATTTCCTCCCCCCTGGGTAAGATAGCATCTACCGTCATGGCGTACGTGAATTGGACTCGTATCCTTGAAGGACTGGTGATCGAGTCATAGTGAACAAACTTGAAGCCATCTAAGCTTAATTGTGTGTGATTAAGGATCTATAGTGTGTGCTATTTCTGTATAAATAGTAGCGTTAGGATCTGATTAGTTTTTAAAAATAGGCAGAAAATCAAAACTGTGAACAATCGTGCAATGAGCAACACGTGTTAATTAATTGAAAAGTTGGAAATATTTGAGTTCAATTTGAGTGTATATTATTACTGGTTGCTAATATAGTTTACACTTAGGCTCGTATCTATGAACACATTAGACCGTAAAAGTCGTTCTCTGCCTGTACTCTGCTGAGAAAGTTGCATCCAAAGACGTTTTTTGTTTTTGCATACTCAAAAATCTATTCATGCGATAATTGTCGAAATTCCTAAGCTGCCTGGTGAGGTGACTTAGCAGAGAAACAAATTGTGAGCAACCCAATGGGAACCGATGTACTTTGAAACCTTGCTGCTTTATCCAAGATGTTGGACCTTGAGGACTTCGATCATGTTTTCGGTATATGCGGAGAAGAGGAATTTAATAGAGTCTATCAAAGAATTCAACTGGAAGAACAGGAGAATCGGCGTAATACCGTGCGACGCAGACATCGTCTTATACGGTTTTATTTGCGGGGCACAAGCGTAAATGCATTCCTCTAGCAGACGAAAATAACAGAAGTGGTTTTATCACTGAGAATTCTAGGTAATTTCTTGCCAATATTATGAAAATGATGACTTCATGCATGACCAGTTAGTGGGTCGCTAATTCGATCTTTGCACTTGCTTACAGGAAGTCAGCTCACCAGTGATTGGAAGTAATTTGAGTAGAGACTAATGTTAATAGTGAGTGGAGAACATATTTTAATCGACTCACCTCATACATTTTCAAATTCTTTGATACCGACGGCCATGACTGATGAAGGACATATTGTCTGAAACCGTCGGTATCAAAGAAGTTTGAAAATGTATGAGGTGAGTCGATTAAAATATGTTCTCCACTCACTATTAATGATATAACCTCATAATGTTTACTTCCCAATATTAATTTAAATAGAGACTAATGTATTTGCGTGCGGCCCTTAATGCTTAGTAAGTTGTGTCATAATTATTTAACCAATCTAAATTATACAGTCCACAAACAGGAAGAAGAATCAATTTCTATGTTGCGGGTATAGTGATTGATTCAGTGCAAACTAACCAGCATATATGGAGAAAATTTCTTAAAAGGAATTAGCCACTACAGTTAGAAAAAATATATAAAAATCATAAATTAAATAAAAATAAAACATAGTTTTATTTGATTTTCATACTTATTATATAATTCACTGACAGCTGTTTCGTACACTGTACCTTCTTCAGACATGTTAACAAATTATGAATTGTGTTCCAATTGATCTAAGCAACAATACGACAATATTTATTTAAATTTTTAAATTTAACAAAGGGGATTCATTCAAATCAAGTTGAGAATTTAACAGTGTTTTAGTAACGATTTTATTATTAATTTAACACTTCTCATTGAAGGATAAATTATATTTGAAGAGAAAAATTTTTGCCTAGACCGGGACCCTTGGCTTTCCGGGCCAAGTGCTCTACCAACTGAGCTACCGAGGAATTACAACGTACATAAGAGAAAAAATTGCGTCTAGATCGTAACTTGCCTCGGTAGCTCAGTTGGTAGAGCACTTGGCCCGGAAAACCAAGGGTCCCGGGTTCGAGTCCCGGTCTAGGCGAAAATTTTTCTCTTCAAATATAGTGTTTTAGTACTTTTAAATTTATTAATTTCTACAGCCTCCAAAAGATCTAACTTCTTACCCTTATCACAAATATGTAAAATTTCAAAATTTGGATCGAAACAATGATTAAATTGGAATAGGTGGTTAGCATATTTTGAATTTTCTAAATTTCTGTTATATGCTCTCATGTGTTCCTTTATCCGAGAGATAAAAGGTCTACCAGTTTGTCCTATATAGACATTGTCACATGTGCCACACTTCAATTTATATACACCTGATAATTTTTCTTTTTTTGTTTTGGTTTTATTGTTTTTTATTATGTTTTGTAGAGTTTTATTAGTTTTAAATGCCACATTAATGTTCAACTTTTTAAAGTGTTTAGATATTTTATTTGAAAGTGGGCCTATGTATGACATTACGACATATTTCTTTATGTTTTCTTTGGGTAAAGGAAGAACTTTGTTAATTGCTTTTTTGTAATGAACCTTCTTAATTAAACATTCTATAATTTCAGGGTCGTAGCCATTATTAACACCAATTGTTTAATAATATTCAATTCATATTATATTCCAAGGGTGAAAGAGGGATATTTAAAAGTCTATGAATGTAACTATTAAAGGCTGCCATCTTATGAGTATATGGGTGAAGAGAAGAACTATGGATAGTGGTATCAGTATGAGATCATATAAAAATCATTGTAAATGATGGGAAATAATTTGAAAAATGGAACCCTAAGAATAAAATTTGACAGGAGTTTATGGAGGAATTAAAAAAATGTCAAGTCACATGTTGTAAAGAATAGCAAAAAAAAATTGATTTTATTTAAATCAAACACTTCTGAGATATTAAATTTTTCTGTTGCTTATGTGACAAAGATAGAAAATATTTACACAAATTGAACATTTTACAGAATTGAGCAGTGTATCATGTATGAGACTTCACTGCACAGTGTGTGACTGCCATATTGGATGTGGAGAAGATGCGAGTTTCAATATGTCATTTCATAAAATTCTTCAAGTGTTAATGTGTAGTACATGTGAGAATTTCTATGAGAGTGGAGATTTTAAGTCGGCGAAGATGGAAGTGAGGTATTTTGCAAATGGTGTGGTCAGGGTGGTCAAGTTTTCTGCTGCAGTCATTGTCCAAGTGTATTTTGCAAGGTAATCTATTTTATTATCTTAGAGGACAAAGATAATGTTAATGTTTTTATTATTAATTTAATACTTCTCACTGAAGGGCAAATTATATTTGAAGAGAAAAATATACTCTCAGACTGCGGTTTGAACTCAGGACATTTGGCTTTCTAGAATGCCAAATGTCCTGAGTTCACACCCCAGTCTGAGCATATATTTTTCTTGAACTTTTATAGAAATAATTCACTTTTTCTTTAGTAGGCAACTACAACCTCATTGAAGTTTTGGCCACCTCAACAATTTTTCTCCACCTAGATCTATTCTGGGTGCAGACTGGCCAATTTTCATTTCTAATATATCTTTTATAACGTCATTCTGCCATCTGTTTTTGGGCGTCCAGCTGTTCTGATGCATATTGGTTTCCATTTGTATATTCTTTCTTACAAGCTTATCTTCCTGCATTATAGTTATGTGTCCAAACCAGCGCAGTCTTTGAGCTTTAATGTGGTTTATTATATTTTTATTTCATATTAGATTATTTAATCCAGAGTTCATTCGTATACGCCATGTGCCATCGCTTTCTCTAATTGGTCCCAAAAATTCTCCAACAAGATCTTCCTTTCAAAGATTAATAGTTTTTGTTGTTGTTAATATTGAGAAGCTAAAGCTATTACTATGATAAAAATCAGTTAATTAAGTACCCCCATTAATTAATGGTAAATCAATGGTAAAGAAGAGACAAAAATTTTTGTCTGAAACTGGGAATCCAAACCCTGAAACCTTTAGCTTTCCAATCTAATGCTCAGACCACTGAGCTAATTCAGGCTACATTCCCATCCAAGCAGAAATCCTTCCTTTACCTTACTCTACTTGTCCCACATTCAATTGCAATGAATCATCATTCACAAATACACAATGAATGGCTTCTACCTGAAGAAGACATGAAGGGACTCCACACAGCTATAGCATTATTTATTAAATTAATATTGAGAAGCTAAAGCTATTACTATGATAGAAATAAGTAAATTAATGAACACAATTAAATTATTGTAAATCAATGGTAAAGACAAAAATTTTTGCCTGAACTGGGAATCCAACCCTGAACCTTTAGCTTTCCAATCTAATGCTCAGACCACTGAGTTTAATTCAGGCTACATTCCCATCCAAGCAGAAATCCTTCCTTTACCTTACTCTACTGGTCCCACATTCAATTGCAATGAATCATCATTCACAAATACACAATGAATGGCTTCTACCTGAAGAAGACATGAAGGGACTCCACACAGCTATAGCATTATTTATTAAATTAATATTGAGAAGCTAAAGCTATTACTATGATAGAAATAAGTAAATTAATGAACACAATTAAATTATTGTAAATCAATGGTAAAGACAAAAATTTTTGCCTGAACTGGGAATCCAACCCTGAACCTTTAGCTTTCCAATCTAATGCTCAGACCACTGAGTTTAATTCAGGCTACATTCCCATCCAAGCAGAAATCCTTCCTTTACCTTACTCTACTGGTCCCACATTCAATTGCAATGAATCATCATTCACAAATACACAATGAATGGCTTCTACCTGAAGAAGACATGAAGGGACTCCACACAGCTATAGCATTATTTATTAAATTAATATTGAGAAGCTAAAGCTATTACTATGATAGAAATAAGTAAATTAATGAACACAATTAAATTATTGTAAATCAATGGTAAAGACAAAAATTTTTGTCTGAACTGGGAATCCAACCCTGAACCTTTAGCTTTCCAATCTAATGCTCAGACCACTGAGTTTAATTCAGGCTACATTCCCATCCAAGCAGAAATCCTTCCTTTACCTTACTCTACTGGTCCCACATTCAATTGCAATGAATCATCATTCACAAATACACAATGAATGGCTTCTACCTGAAGAAGGCATGAAGGGACTCCACACAGCTATAGCATTATTTATTAAATTAATATTGAGAAGCTAAAGCTGTTACTATTATAGAAATAAGTAAATTAATGAACACAATTAAATTATTGTAAATCAATGCTAAAGAGAAAATTTTTTTGCCTGAACTGGGAATCGAACCCTGAACCTTTAGCTTTCCATGCTAATGCTCAGTCCATTGAGCTAATCCAGGCTTCATTCCCATCCAAGCAGAAATCCTTCCTTTACCTTACTCTACTTGTCCCACATTCAATTGTAATGAATCATCATTCACAAATACACAATGAATGGCTTCTACCTGAAGAAGACATGAAGGGACTCCACACAGCTATAGCATTATTTATTAAATTAATATTAAGAAGCTAAAGCTGTTACTATTATAGAAATAAGTAAATTAATGAACACAATTAAATTATTGTAAATCAATGGTAAAGACAAAAATTTTTGTCTGAACTGGGAATCGAACCCTGAACCTTTAGCTTTCCATGCTAATGCTCAGTCCATTGAGCTAATCCAGGCTTCATTCCCATCCAAGCAGAAGTCAAGAATAAATTCATGTAAAACCGTAAGTAATTATTATACATTATTGCTTAATTTGACATAAATTTAAGTAATCGATTGAGTTGGTGTTTACTTGATGAAAATCCATATTTATTAATTAAATAAAATTAAAACTTAGTTTTATTTGATTTTCATATTTGTTAAGATATAATTGTGTGACAGCTGTTTCAGTACACTGTACCTTCTTCAGACATGTTAACAAATTGTGTTATTATAGTACATATCAACTGATCTAAGCAACAATACAACAATATTTATTTAACTTTCACAGGGAAAGAACACTATGAGGTTTAATTTAATAATTAAATTAATGTTTTTATTACCTCACCTCATATCTTTTTTCTTCTATACTGCAGTTTCGGAGCTTATCTCCATCGTCAGTAGCCTCTGGTCGACCGGTGTTATGTCGTTTCTTGGCGGTTTCCTTCTTACTTCTGTCGGTGGACCGATGAACCTCTGGATTAGGTCAAAATTTGCGGGAGTTTCAAAATTCATGAGTTTTTCTTTTTTGTTTTTTGGATGTGGATTTTTTCCCAGACTGGGAAAAAATCCACATCCAAAAAAACAAAAAAGAAAAACTCATGAATTTTGAAACTCCCGCAAATTTTGACCTAATCCAGAGGTTCATCGGTCCACCGACAGAAGTAAGAAGGAAACCGCCAAGAAACGACATAACACCGGTCGACCAGAGGCTACTGACGATGGAGATAAGCTCCGAAACTGCAGTATAGAAGAAAAAAGATATGAGGTGAGGTAATAAAAACATTAATTTAATTATTAATACAACAATAATTTATTTAAATTTTTTAATTTAAGAAAGGTGATTCATTCAAATCAAGTTGAGAATTTTAACAGTTTTTCAATTTATTTATATATTTATTAATGTTAAATGTGCATAATATGCCTTATTCCATTTACAATTCTTTGTTTAACCTCTTCTTCTAATGTATTGTGTCCGTTCACTATAGTACCCAATTACTTAAATGCTGACACTGATTTAATTTGACTGTTATCTATTTATAGATCATCTGTATTTCTATTGAAGTTACTAAATTTCAGGTATTCTGTTTTATTTGTATTTATTACCAATCCAAATTGCTTTGATTCCTCTTTAAGTTTTATGAAAGTTTCTATTAGTGCTTGTTTTGTTCTTGCTTTCAAAATAGATATATATTTTTTTAACTCGGATAATGTTAACTGTAATGGAGAGAAGTGTAGATAGGAAATTTTCAGAACAACTTGTTATTTTGGTTTTAGAAATGTATCCGTCGCAACTTTGGTAAAAAGAGAGTGAAGGATATTGATTCCAGTAATGATTGGACATGTTTTGTATGTGATGTGAGACCACTGTGGGAGCTCCGTGCCCTGTGCAGAGCACTGAGTGATTTTCTCAAGGATCAAAGGTAAATTTTAATTTTTTTTTTGTTTACACTAGAATTATTTTAAAATTTCTGTAGACATTGGTAGGCTATACAAAAATCCTAAAAAAAATTAATATTTTTTTTTACAAATTCATAACAAAATTTCAGAGGTGGATTCCTCTTTTGCCTATTGATACAAAAAATGGAGTACGACAAGGAGATTTACTTGCATGTCTACTTTTTAATATTGCCCTTGAAAAAGTGGTAAGAGATGCAGGTCTTAATATAAGGGGAACAATCTTTCATAAATCTGTACAAATTCTTGCATATGCCGACGATATAGATATAATAGGAAGAAGTCAATTAGTCATGAAGGATGCATTTATTAGCCTAGAGAAGGCAGCAAAAAGAATGAATCTTAAAATTAACCAGGCCAAGACAAAATATATGCCTGTGATTAAAGGTAAATGTGAAGCGTGCCCATCTAGTTTGAAAGTTGGCATATATAAATTTGAACTGGTTCATAGTTTTATTTATCTAGGATCTGAAGTAAATTGTAGAAATGACAATTCGGCTGAAATACATCTACGGATCATGGCTGCAAACAAATGTTTTTTTGAACTCATTAAAATGTTTAGATCTCAGTTTATATCAAGAAAGACAAAAATACTCGTGTATAAAGTTCTCCTCAGACCAGTGTTAACTTACGCATCAGAAACTTGGACCATGTTGAAATCTGATGAGGAATTATTAGGGCGTTTTGAAAGGAAGATACTGAGATCCATTTTTGGTGCCGTGAAAGAAAATAATGCATGGAGAAAGAGATACAATAATTAATTGTATAAATTGTACAATCGGCCAGATATTTGGAATTTTGTTAAAGTTAATAGATTGGCCTGGGCTGGACACATTATTCGCATGGACAACAAAAGGATTACAAAAAGAATTTACAATGAACAACCACTATTGGCCAGAAAAGTTGGAAGACCTAAATTAAGATGGGAAGATGGTATAATTCAAGACATTAAAATTTTAAAAATAAAAAAATTGGAAGAACGAAGCGCAGAACAGGGAAGTCTGGCATAGGTTTCTGAAGGCGGCCAAGGCCCACATGGGGCTATCAAGCCAATTATGATGATGATGGATTCCTCTTTTTTTGAGGAAACAATGAGATTATATAAATATAGGCCTGGATGTACATATTTACTACTATATCAAAACCTGTGATATAGCTGAAAATGTTATTTGTTAGAATTTATGTAATTTTCCTATAAAGAGCATCCCCCCCTTCCTGTTTTTATATTTTACCTTGTTTGTGGTAGAAGGGCTTGCATGCTTAAAAGATCTGCAAGCTATGGCGAAAGTGTGACCCATGCTAGACAGGTCAAGATTGAAAGAATGACAGTCTTTCACTGTAAAAATACAACATCCAAAGTGTAAAATTTTCAAATGATAGATAACTCCGTTTATGTTAAAATTGGAAATATAATATATAATCCTATAAAAACCCACAAAGGGATTGAAACAAGGGTGCAGTGTATCACCAATTTTATTTAATATTCATGTAGAATTTATATTAAATGAAATGGAAACAAAGCTGCAAAGGTATGGGGATCCCAATAGGCAACAGATTTTTGCTGACATTACAATTTGCTGATGATCAACTGGTTTTAGTGCAAGACAAATTTGATATGGAATTCATGATAAAAAGGTTGAAAAACACATGAATCATGGGGTCTCACAGTAAATTTATAAAAAAACAGAATATCTGGCAGTAAATAGCAACGAAAGAGAAAATTTAATATTGGAGGAAGGAATGAAAATAAAGCAAGTGAAACAATTATATTATTTTTGGTCTGGACATCTTACCTCAATATTAATGTTGATTTGTTCTTGGACATGTTTCAAAACAACATTAATATTGAGGTAAGATGTCCAGACCAAAAATAATATAATTAAAATAACCTCAAAATATAATTTCCTAAAATTAAATATTAAGTGAAACAAACTAAATATTTGGGAATAATTATGGATAACATTGAAGGTATAGGCAAACAGAATATAAAACATAGAATTGAATTGGGTAGCAAAATAATATCATCGTTAAATTCCATATGGTGGGATAAGCATATTTGGAAAGACACAAAAAAATTTATTGGTAAAACATTGGTGGAATCTGTTGCAATGTATGGAAGTGAGGTATGGACAATCAATAAGTACTACAAGAATATATCGTTTATTTTTTCTTTCACTCACCTCATACTTCATAACTCCTAGCAAACTCAGGGTTTCGTCACATCATTTGTGACATTCTCAATGCTGTTTCACGTTCACAACTCTATCTACATAACTACAAGAATATACTGATAGCTCTAGAAATGGATTATTTATGCAGAAGTGCCAGAAAGTCAAAATTAGAACATGTCACAAATAAGGAAATTAGAAATATAATAGAAGCAGAAGAAAGCATAATTGAAAGAATTGAGGAGATGGAATTAAAGTGGTTAGGACATGTTTTAAGAATGGAAGATGAGCGATGGCCAAAGCAACTATATCAATGGCATCCGACCAGAAGGAGGAAGAAAGGGAGACCGAAGTTAACATGGAAGGAAAACATGAAGACATTGATGGAAGCAAGAGGGCTAAGCATTGAAGATGCCCAAGATCGTAGGCTTTGGAGGTTTGGCACGGGAAGACGGCAGCAGGTGTAAAAACCCGAAGATAGAGAGAGATAGAATAGTTCCCCGTTTAGATAATGGGAGGTGACTAATTCAGGGGATCCATGGTAAAGGTAAGAAATCATCATATCATCCTTCACAGATTAGGTCTTTGCCTGCTCTGATCTCACATCTGTTCAGCCCAGCACTTTCTTGGTCTTCATACCGATCTTTGTCCTCTAGGATTATACATCAGTGCCTTCTTTGTTATCTTATCTAATCAAGACCTTTATCTCTGATGAATCTATAACCAAGACCGTCCATATGTGGTGAAGAACCACATCCTGCAAGAGGTGGCCCTGCCTTGACTGAATACGGCAGATGTAGACATGGCTGTCGATAAAAAGCCCCAACACACTTTACCCCAATTGTGAGTTTTGGTAAGGGTATAGGAGAAGGAAAACTCCAAAAATAAACCCGGGTAGAGGAATCTCGACAGCCGAGGAGGTAAGAAGTATAATATGAAATAGTAGTACATTATATAATATTAGATCCACCGCTGTGGTCTCAAGGTAGTGTACTGCCTTGTCACGCAGCGGGCTCGGGTTCGATTCCCGGTCAGGACAGGCTCGTGGATGAGGTTTTTTCAGGGTTTTTCCTCACCTGTAAGACAAATGTCAGGAAGCTTAGAGCCCAAGGTCCCCGAAAATCATCCGGCCATCATTATCATCATCCTTATCATTATCATCACCAGTGTGGAAAGCAATGGGAAGCTACCACACCTATAATTCCCTAATAAAGCTGCAAAGCATAGCATGAAAATGCTATTGGCAGTGAAAGACCTGCCTTTGGGCAGACTTACTATGGATGGATAGATATAATATTAGAGCACTAGAAACATTATCAGAAATCTCTCTTGAATATATTTATTTTGAAGATAGTTATGAATAGTGATTTGGGGTACAGATACAGGCCTTTGGAGTCCCTTGGGGTAGTGGGAGGTTAAGGCTCCGACCCTTCTAGACAACTGGCATTTAGACAATTCCATTTTTAGCATTTCTAAGGTGTTCTTTCAATCTTGTATTTAAATTCATTTTTGTTTTCCCTATGTATATCTTTTCACAATCTTTACAATCAATTTGATAGGGAAAACAATAATGAATTTAAATGCAAGATTGAAAGAACACCTTAGAAATGTTAAAAATGGAGAAGCAGAAAAATCTGCAATAGCTGCGTATGTTTGGTCAAAAAAACACAGAATTGAAACCAAGGCAAAGTTGCTTAAACAGTTAGAAAAACCAAAGAAACTCACAATTTGGAAGAAAATTTACATATGCAAGAATAAAAAGAAAACTATGAATTTTGAAATACCCGGTGAAAATGAGAGGGGATTGATTTGGAAGTTCATCGGTCAGCCAACAGAGAGTGCAGAAATCAATTAACAAGAGAGAAAACCGCTGGATGGCAATTGTGATCGTGGTGTTGCATCGATAATGTCACAAATGCAGTGACAAAACCTGGATCTGCATGGGAGTCAAGAAATATGAGGTGAGTCAAAAAAACAACTCAAAATTAATTAAAATAAACCTCATAGTGTTATTTCCTACCTACATAACTTGATTAAATATGGGAAATAACAGTAAGAGGTTCTTAATTCAATGAAAGAATGAGTCACTTCTTATCTTACCTCATATTCTATGCTTTTTCAAACACGGGAACTGTAGTTTTCAAGAGGAGTCCCTCTTATATTCAGCCAACATTATGACTAGCGGATTTTTGTTGGAATAATCTATAATGTTGCCATCTGGTGTTGATCTGATGAACCTCGAGACCACGTCCCGTTCATCGGGAATTTCAAAATTCATGGATCTAAATTTGTTCTTCTGAATATATATTTTTTCCCAAACTATCATTTCCAAAGGTTTTTCGAAATGTTTTAAAAGTTTATCCTCTTTTTCAATTTTATGACTTTCCAGCAAAATGTGCTGCAATAGCTAATTTAACACAATTTATGACTGGACACGGTAAATTTGGACATTATTTGGAACGTTTTAAAATAGGTACAGATACCTGTATTTGCAAAAACTCCAGCCAGATTATCTCACACCTGTTATTTGAGTGTCCCACATTTGATTCCAAAAGACATGAATTTATTAAAAAATTAAGTTATTGCCATAATAGATTTCAACTGCCTTTGTCAAATATTTTATGTAAGAAGTGTTGCTATAGAAAGCTGTGTGACTTTATCCATCATATTTTTAAGAGACTTTGAGTTAGTTTTTTTCTTGGGTTTGTTAATTTATTTATTTATTTGTTCATATTACGTTATTATGTAACGCTAGAAATTAACCATACTCCAAATTATTGTAAATAATTAAGTGTATATTAAGTGTATTGTAACTAAAACCCTAACATACCAGATGGTGAAATAGGGTTCATAGTATAATCAAATGGTAAAGAGAAAAATTTATAATAATTAAATGAATCGTGATTTCTTCTTACCTCATACTTCTATGTTTTTTTAAACAGCACTGCAGTATCGGCGACACATTGTTGTCATCATCAGCTGTTTTCACGACTGTCAATTTTTTCCCTTTTGCCAGTAATTCTCTAGACTGCCATCTGGTGTTCTTTTGAAGGAATTACTCTTCAAACTGCCATCTGGTGTTATTTTGAATGAATCATTTTCTAAACTGCTATCTGTTGTATTTTTGAAGAACTTTGTAATCAAGCTCGGTTCGTCCGGAATCTCAAAGTTCATAGTTTTAGTATGGTTTTTTTGAATATATATTTTTTCCCAAACTGTTAAATCCAAAGGTTTAGATAGATGTTTTAAAAGTTTTGCTTCTTTTTCAATCCTATGTTGCTCTAATAAACTATGTGCTGCTATAGCTGATTTTTCAATTTCTCCATTCTTTATGTTTCTGAAGTGCTCTTTTTTACGAGTTTCCAAGTTCCTCTTTGTTTTTCCTATATATATCCTGTTGCAACCTTTGCAATCAATTTGATAACTTCCAGATTTTTTTATGCCTTAACCGGGAATCGAACCCCGAACCTTCAGCTTTCTGTGCTGATGCTCTTATCCATTGAGCTAATCCAGGCTTCCTTCCCATCCAAGCATAAATCCTTCCTTTACCTTACTGTCTTGATTGGAGATTCAATAAAAATAGCTGATTTTTCAATTTCACAATTTTTAATATCTCTAAAGTGTTCTTTTGTGCGAGTGTTCCAAATTCCTTTTGTTTTTCCTGTGTATACTGTATTGCAGTCTTTACAACTAATTTGATAAATTTCAGATTTTTTACTATCTGGGGTGTTCACTTTCTTATTGGTTATTAATAGATTACCAAGGCCCAATTTATTTATCAGTGCCAGTGTAATATTTAATTTCTTGAAAATTTTTTTGAAATTTGTTATATATTTCAGGATCATAATTAATTTTCTTGAATTGTTTTCCTTTCTTTGAATCAGATTGGAGGGTGGTGTATTCTTTTAATTGTTTGTTGTCTGAATTTCTTTAATTTATTTATAATTATTTCATTTCCAAAACCATTGGTACGGTAAAGCAAAGGTCCCGGGTTCAATGAGATGTGTTAAATTAATAATAAAAAATAAAAATTTAGCCTTGGTAATCTATTAATGACCAATAAGAAAATGAATATCCCAGTTAGTAAAAAATTTATCAAATTAGTTGTGAAGACTGCAATAAAGTGTACATAGGGAAAACAAAAGAAATTTGACACTTGCACAAAAGAACACTTTAGAAATATTAAAAAATGGTGAAATTGAAAAATCAGCTATTGCAGCACATAGTTTGCTGGAGTGTTATAAAATTGAAAAAGCGGCTAAACTTTTAAAACATTTGTAAAAACCTTTGGACAGTTTAGAGAAAGATATATATTCAGAAGAACAAATTTAGATCCATGAATTTTGAAATTCCCAATGAATGGGACCTGTTCTCGAGGTTCATCAGATCAACACCAGATGGCAACGTTATAGATGATTCCAATGAAAATCTTGTAGTCATAATGTCGGCTGAAGATACGAGGGACTCCTCTTGAAAAGTGCAGTTTCCGTGTTTGAAAAAAATATAGAGTATGAGTTAAGATAAGTGACTCATTCTTTTATTGAATAAAATTTCTTTCTTTTACTTTCACCATTTAAAAAGTAAATAACAAGGAGATGTGCAGCAAGCAATGAATCTTTATTGAGAGATTGAAAAAAAAATTGTTTTGCCATAGTAGTACATGGGTTGAATTATGGAAATGTTTGGAAGCATTAAGCCAGCTTTGTTGGCTCGATGGACATACTCTGCTCTTTATCAGTTTTACAAAAGCCAGCTTCGTTGGCTCATAAAACTTGCTCTGCTATATATCGATTGTACAGAAGCGAATCAAATAAATCAAATATCTTTGATCTTTAATGCTGAATACCGACATGATGTGACGTAAATAGCAGGAAAATAAAATTGCAGAATTTTTTTTTTTCAAATGCCTCTGGTTTGTCTTTCGACATTCCTGGTTTCTCTCCTGGCATGGCGTACTTGTTACCCACTTCTGATGTTGGGGCACCTGGAAGACGGGGTTACGTTGCCCCGATGATATGATGGGTGATGATGATGATAATGGTGCACCAGGAGAGTCCCTAATCCTAAGCTTAACCTAAGATGAATATGAATGATGATGATTGCGATGGCCATATGATTTTGGGGACCGTTTGGGCCTTAAAGTTTTTCTGACATTTGTCTTACAGGTGAGGAAAAACCCCGATAAAAACCTCACCCAGAAAAACTGTTCTGACCGGGATCAAACCTGGGCCCGCTGCGTGACAAGGCAGCATGCTACCCCGAGACCACAGCTGTGGACAATTGCAGAAATATAAAAGCAAGGATTTTAATACATTGTGAATATAGGGAAACTGAAGGGACCTTTAAAGGATGTTATAAAAGGTGAGAAAATGTAAAAGCGGGGTAGTACTGTAAATGTAAAAAAAAAAAAAACATAGGTTGAACTTGCTTTTTTTATTAAACTTGTATCTTAAACCAATCTTATATAATTGTTATAATTGTTTATTTTTTATTATTTCACTCACCTCATACTTCATAATTCATAGCAGACCCAGGGTTTTTTCACATAATTTGTGACATTCTCAATGCTGTGTCACGTTCACAACTGACGTCCAATGGCCTTGTATCCTTCTAACCGTTGGACGTCAGTTGTGAACGTGACACAGCATTGAGAATGTCACAAATGATGTGAAGAAACCCTGGGTCTGCTATGAATTATGAAGTATGAGGTGAGTGAAATAATAAAAAATAAACAATATTAAAAAACCTCATAGTGTTATTTCCTATCTACATAACTTAATTGTTATAATTTTTAGCGATGAAGAAAAGAAGTTATCTGAAGAAGTTGCTAGAAGACGTGCGGGATTCAATGCACAGCTCTGCTGTACGGGTGAGGTAGTTCCATTTCACAGAGCTGGTCAGCCATTAAGGTTCATGTTACATCGTTCATACGAGGCATATAAAAAAGTTGAGACTCTCAGAGAAGAAAAGGAAAAAGAAAAAGAACGACAAGAAGAAGAAAGAGAAGACACTTTATTACATAAAGCTTTAATAGTGGATAAAAAATCGATTACACAAACATATCCTGCTCTTAAATTTAAATCAGTTACAACTGTTACTACAAGTACGACCACTACTACGACTACTACTACAACTAATAGCATGAATTCACAATTAACCTCGAAAATAATACCCGTTGATACCAAGACTCTTCTCAAACCTTCATCTATTGCAGAATCCAACGCGAAGCAATCTGACGTCTCAACCAACAATAGTGCAAATACTGCTTTGCATATTTTACCTAAGCCACCTTCAAACACTATAAACAACATTATTTTAACGCAAGCGAAGGTGCCACATTCAAATCAAACTGAAAATATTGTTTCAAAAACTTCTCTGTCAACTTCTATAATTGGTAATACAGTGGTTAGGTTTTCTGCCCCACCCGTTCAAACACTTCAACCAACTGTTAATAAAATAATGTTAAATCCTTCCAATCTTATCAGTACAGCACCTAATGTTGCCAGTGCGGTACGTTTTGAAGCTTCAACACAGCCATCAACAATAACAGTATCGCCTCCAAAACCAACTATGTACTATTTAGTCACCGGCAGTTTGAATCAACCACCTAAACTTGTACCTATATCCACAACTCGAAGTTTTCCTTCTGTTGGTCAAGTTAGAATAATGCCTCCTAAAAAATTAGTTCCAGTTGCATCGACTCCTTCTGCAAATAAAAATGATCAAACACAGACCTTAAACAATTGCATAACTGTGGATGAGCTAGATGAGAATGATGTTGTTGAACTTGATGATGTTGATTCATCTGAAAAGTTGACCTGTGATTGGTTATTTAAAGCAATGAAAGAAGCTAATCAAACATCCAGATTACTTTCATCCTGTGTTGAACTTCTTCGTAACAAATTATTCTCAGAAGTTAATGGAAAAGGAGCTACTCCAAAAACCATAAGATGTTTTGCTGGAAAATTGCATCATCTTCTTTTAAAAGCTACAAACAAATTGAATTCAGATAGAGATTTAATAACAAAAGAGTTTGTTGAGTGGTTGAATGCTGAAAAGGAAAATGTGGGATTGATCCAAAAAATGATTCTTCTAAAGATTTAGATAGTACAAATGAATCTGAACAAAAGGAACACGACTTACTTCTTGATATGGATTGTGAATCAGACCCGGAAGAATCCAGCCCACAAGAAGATGACACTAATACCGTAAGTAATCAATTGAAAGAAGACTTGATGGAATGTAATGAAAACCTTAGTGAAAGTGAAAATGATAATGATCCATTTACTGGCTCTGAAGTTTTTGATAAATTTCGGAAACATCAAGCTTTCAGGCCTTTTTATACGCGTTCAGTTAAAGAACTTCTAAGAGATGGAAAAAGTTGTAAACTTCTTTTTCAGCTTATGTCAGAACAAAATGAAAAAACAAACAATTCTATTGATAATCTTGGAAGTAAAGAAGAAAAATCTGCAAATTCAAGAGACGCTTGTGAGAAGTGTGCAGAAAAATCTGTTGAAAATTCTCGTGAAAAGACTACAGATAAATTAATGGAGAGGAGAAAACATTATAGTGATGTTTGTGTACAGACAGATGATCATGTGGTTGAACAGGATTCAACAGCAAGTGGTAAGTTAAAAACAGAATGGTCAGGTGCTTTTGCAGATTTCCTGGCAACTAAAAAATGTTCGTCTCACTCTGTTAACGACATTACAGACGAGATAAGTTCTTTGAGTGATAATGAATTTGAAGAATCACATGAAACAAAGAATTGTGAAACCGAAAGATCTATTAATGGACTTAATTTGAACAGAAATCGAAGATCTATTAATCTGACTCTTAATGGATGTAATGTTCAGAACGACAAAGAAAATTTTGATAATTTCTCTAATGAAAGTAGTAGAAGAAAAAGAAGAAGAAAATCGGAATCTTCTAACTTTGATGAAGATGGGCCTAGTCCACAGTTATATAAAAAAAGCAGGATTGAAAATCCAAATTCATCTAATAAAGGAAGTAATGGAATCAGTTCTAATGTATCTTGTTCTGTTAAAATTTTGCCAAAAGTCAAACTTGAATATACGGATATTCACTCAAGACCTTCAACATCATGGGCCATCCCTCCTAAAATAAGAGGCTCTAAAAGAAGGTCACGTACGGTTTCACAAATTGATATGGAACTAATAAAATTGGCAATGGAAAAAAATATCATAAAACCATGTACTGTTTCAGTCTCGAAGCTAAATTAAAAATATTTTGTACTATAATTCTAGTAAAACCACACAACTGTGAGTTTGATTTGTAAATTATTCCTGCGCTTTTCCAGAGTAGGAGTTTTTTTTTTTAATATTTAGGGCTTTTAGCACAATATTGTTCTTATAATCAAGGAATGTAAAAGAAATATCTGCTACATTTTCAAAATAATTCATAAGATGATAAATAGAAGAAATAATATAAATGCAATTTGTATTTTTAGAGAAGAACAGTGACTTGATAGATGGTAATGTCATACATTCATAATTTGAACCTATAACTTTTGCCCAGTTGTGCTTTGTTCTACATACATTTTTATCCATAATTATTATGAGTTATTTTGTCTCATCTCATATTCGTTTTCGATATTCTGCACAATATATTTTCGTCGCATCTATGCGACATGGTCAATGAATAAAATATAATAATAATAATAATAGGTATCATTGCAGCCAATGGCCATGTAGAAAGAACTGTTTTCATGTCTTACAAAAGTCTGTTATCGATGTTCCTATGTTTTTACACTGTAATAGGTGATATCGGTCGCAGTGCGACCCACACAGTTTGCACTTGCACTTTTCTTCTGGGTTATGGCGCTTCACTGTTGTGCATATCCTGTGGTGGAAACCATGGACCGCGACTCTCGTCACTGTGTGTCTGAGGTCGTATCTGGCTGCTGTCCATTCCCTGTAGATCATCGCATCCGTTGCGTAGAACTCAGGCCATATCTGTTCTCTCTTCTCGTTGAGTTCCCACAGCAGTTCTTTGTAGGCATCTGTTGCCAGCACGAGAAGGTCCAGGTGGAGCTCTTCTATGAAGAATGGTTCCTTTGTCAGTATGTATGTTAGGCATGAAGGCGTGTATTTTGATGCGCTTAGTGCTATCTTTAAAAAGTGTGCTTTGACTTTCTCTATTTACTCTAGGTTTGCCTTATTTAGGTTCTTCCAAATCGCTTCTATTCCATAGGTCCTGGTGCTATTTTTAAGCGGAAGATGGTCATTGCTGTCTCCAGGGATAGTTTACTCAGGCTTTTAATGCTGTTCGTTGCTATTCTGGCTGCTAAGGTGCGTTCTTTGATGTGCTTATCGAAGGTGTCACCTCGGCTCTGCGGTGTGATCCCCAGTATTTGAACTGGTTTACATTTTGCAGTGGGTCTCCCTTATACCGGATGTCGGATGAATAAAATATGAGGTGAGTGAAAATAACTGACTCATAATAATTAAAAAAACCTCATAGTGTTATTTCCTATAAATATTAAATAAATTTTGTCCATACATTTTTTGAATGTGTAATTTTAGCACTAATTAGTGTGTGCATTTCTTTTAAGCCTGTTTTGTAAAGGCTAAATTAAAATTGTACAAAGGATGAACTCAAACTGCAATGAGAGAAATAAGGATAGGTGTATGGAAAGAAAGAATGCTTATTCTTTTCTTTGTATAAGTGTGGATATGTGTGGGTGTGTATATAGGCCTTCTTTAGGATCATATATTGCAGATTTTCGCGGATATAAGTATGAATAAGAAAGTTTTCTTGGGTTTTCCGCATCTTGGATTCAAGTTCGGCCACTGACTCCGACATTTCGGCATGATCCCACATGCCATTATCAAGGAATGATAAGTTCGAGTCACAGGTTTAGGTCTTATATAATTAAACAAATAGAGTTTTCGCTGTGGTCCGTTTCCGAAGACGTACACCCATCCAAGGTTTAGTTCTTATGTAGTTAAACACCTTCAGTTTTCAGTGTGGTCCGTTTCCGAAGCCGTACACCCATCCAAGGTTGTTCTTATGTAGTTAAACATTTCACACTGAAAACTGAAGGTGTTTAACTACATAAGAACTAAACCTTGGATGGGTGTACATCTTCGGAAACGGACCACAGCGAAAACTCTATTTGTTTAATTATATAAGACCTAAACCTGTGGCTCGAACTTATCGTTCCTTGATAATGGCATGTGGGATCATGCTGAAACGTCGGAGTCAGTGGCCAGGGGCCGAACTTGAATCCAAGATGCGGAAAACCCAAGAAAACTTTCTTATTGATATATACATCATGGAACAGAAATATGGCATGAATGGGCAAACAGACTCATGCACACTATTGTAATTTTTTTCCCCCAAAAATAAAATGTAAGTAAATCCCATGTACTGTGTGTGTGTGTGTGTGCGTGCGTGCGTAAATGTATGCTTCAGAGCACAAGTAGACCAAGTTCATCATGTCATTATCCTTTATATTCCAGAGTATTTAAAAATACTGCATGAACTGCAGGACGGAATTTAAATCCCAGTCCGTGATATTAAATGGATGGTAGAGCACGCATACTAACAAAAAAATTTTTACGATAAACTATAAGAGATATAAGTATAAAATAACTTTTATTTCATTCATAAAGGAATGTATTATTCAATGAAATGTTTAATTTTTTCATACAATAGAGAATCTTATTATTAAAAGTTAAAATTTATTTGCGAGGTCTATATTTTTTGGTTTTGACTTTACAATGGGTTCAGTTTATGATTTGAAGGTGACTGTACTCTTGCAAGGGGGATTTGATGACGTAGTTGGAACACGTGTGCCAATGAAATATCTGCTTTCAAAGCATAAACATGAATAATTGCCCTGCCTTGTTGACGACAGAGTTATCAGTGCCCTGTGGCACCCAAACCTTAGCAACATAACATACAACACTAAGATTCAGTCTTGAATTAGTAACTGTAGACTGTGGTTTGTTTTTTAACATATAAAAAAATGGCTTCACATATATGGCATCCTGGATTATCAAAATAATGTGAGTAGCTTATCAGATATCTTTTAAAAATAAATACTAACAAGATATTTGCCATGTTAACTCATTATAATTTAAATACAAAATTAGGGGTGAAAAAGACACCACATGTTTTTTCTTATTTTTTATGAATACTTGATCTAAAACACAATAGGTTAGAGCCACAAATAACTTCCTTGCAACATTTTCTGAATTTGTATAATTTTACAAAGAAATAATGTTATCTTGGGGAAAATATGTAAAAATTAGGGGTGAAAAAGGCACCTGATTTTTTTTTAAATTTTTTGTGAATTCTTGATCGGGACACAATAGGTTAGAGCCACTAATAATTTCTTTACAATATTTTCTGAATTTTTGTAATTTTACGAAGAAATAATGTTATCATTGGACAAATATGTCCACTAAGTCCTTTAGGGCTTTACATTTAATGGACAAATATGTCCCTCAAGTCTTCTTAAGGTTAAATTACTTTTAGTCTGTCCTAAATGCCCTTTTTGCAATTTAAATGAAGATATGGAAAGAAACCATCTCCTCCGTTGTCCAGCTTTTGTAGAAGAGACCAGCCTTTCTGCTAAATATTGAAGTGCAAGAGAGTGAATGATTTTCATTATCAAGTGTTCGACGTTAGATACCAACCATCAACTTTTAGTCTGATCATCTTACTTCAGTATTAATTAAGATGATCAGACTAAAAGTAATGTAATTAAAATAACCTCAAAATATCACTTCCTAAAATGAAATATTATTCATCATGTCATGTTTAGAGAGAAAGTTGTTAAAAGTTATTAATTAATAATTATTAAATAAAATCTCTTAATTATATTTGAAAAAAAATATATACGCCTAGACTGGGTTCAAACCCGAGTCTAGGCGTATATTTTTCTTTTCAAATATAATTTGTCCATCATTAAGATGTTTAAAAATGAATAATAAAAACCTCTTAATGTTACTTCCTATTGTATTTTTAAAAGAAGGTTATTAATCAATAATTAATTTTAGAGAGTCTTTGAAAACTCTGTTAGTAAATATATTTTAGATTTTCTTAAACTGTGATTAGGGTGAAGTTATTTTAACATTAAGAATTAAATTGTTTTTATTACCTCACCTCATATCCTTTTTCTTCTAGACTGCAGTTTCAGAGCTTATCTCCATCATCAGTAGCCTCTGGTCGACCGGTGTTATGTCGTTTCTTGGTGGAAGAAACAACAATACCAGTCGATGAGAGGCTACTGATGATGGAGATAAGCTCCAAAACTGCAGTCTAGAAGAAAAAGGATATGAGGTGAGGTAATAAAAACATTAATTTAATTATTAAATTAAACCTCATAGTGTTTTTCTTTTCCCTGTGAAAGTTAAATAAATTATTTTAACATTTTAACAATTTTTTTTTTCCTTTTCTTCCATGAAATAGACATAGCACAGCTTTTGGAGTTGATCTACTTGTGCTCTAATAACTATCAATTTTATATATATATATATATATATATATATATACATATACAGTGAGATCAGTATAGTATTGAACAGCAGACATGGGGTTTGTGCTGTATGACGACGAAGGCTTACACATGCAGACATGGGACTTGAAATGTGCGCTGACTAAGCAATGACTTGAAATGTGCGCTGACTCTGCAGTTTACAAGTACATCTCACACATTTACAGTCACAGTCAGATAGTGTACCTCGAATAGATAAGGTGCTCGGTCGCTCTTCCTTGTGAACTGAATGGCGTGTGTATAATGTAAACTGAATGACGTGTGCATAAGTGTAAATGTATAATGACTAATCATTTTTCTACTGAACTATGTACATTTATTTATGATCAATATTTGTTAACTCAGTCTGCCAGCCAAGTACGAAGACTTTTTGAAACACGATTCCCGGGTATAAAAATTCTATCATGTTCAACAGTCCATAATCTGTATAACAAATTTTATAAAAAGGTGTCAAAAATGTATGGACAACGAAGGTGAACAGTTCCAGCACCTGCTTCAATAAAGCTGGTAAGTACGACAATTTGTAAAATAGTTACGAAAATGTGTGTGGTTGTATCACTGCGATCCAAAGATGTCCGTTCCCCGCCGTGAGTGCATCAGCAGTGTATAGTGAAATCCCCACGTCTGCTGTCCAGTGCTATACTGATCACACTTTATATCCATATTTGATTTTGTCCCAGTTTGTTTTCCTGAAAATTTCTCAGTTATGCCGATTACAAAAAAAAGTCACTACTACACTCAGTGTTCAAAAGTACACATTTTATCGAAAAGGATGTACTGATTTACTGCTAAAATGCCAAAACAGTTTATAAAAATAAATAAAAAATATATTACGTGCAAATAACTTTAAAAAAAATTAAACTTATAATTTTAGAATGTTTTTCTGGAATACTTTCTTTTGTGGCTGGGCCCTTAACACTCAAAGACAAGAAACCAGCAGTAGACAGCAAGCATTGCTAGGAGACCATTTTCCTGCATATCACTTTTCCATTTGGGATATTTGCTGGTGAAACCTTCTTCTATGCTTGTTGCTGATCATTCCCAGGTTCAGTAGAAAGAAGTTAAGATGGGAATGCAAGAAATGAATTTTAAGGGACACATAGTCCATCATCTCATATGCCCTCAACAAATATTCCACAACTTCTATATAGTTAATCTGCTCTGTAATTTACCATGAATTTCGAACACCACGCCACATTTTCTTTTTTCGGTGAGTTTTTTTCTCAAATATAGGATCCTCCTGGATTTGGGAATCAATGTAAATACCTTTTTTTTTTCCATTCATTAGCCTTATTTGTTTGTAAGTCGTCGTCATGGTGATCCGTCTGGCTTTTCCTTTTATCAGGCTTGAAAGCAATAGAATGTCCCACCAACAGTTGCTAGCATGGAGGTGGTAAGTCCAGCGATGGGGTTGCCATCTTTAAGCATCTGGACCTGCTTCAATATTCCATTTACTCAGTATTAGTTGGAATGGTTATACCGCCATGACTCGGTCCTCAGAGCCTCGTTTGTTTAAAACAGGTTGCACCAACGAGAAGGTGAGGTTGAGGAAAACGAGTTGGAGAGGTTATATGAGACCTTCATCACTATCTCCTTGCAAACCCTCTTTTAATTTTCCTTTCCCTTCCTTCGCTCAACCTGGGAAATTGTCTTTTAATATACTCAAAACTATTCTAATTTTTTGTCCCTCTTGGCTCTACAACGAATTACTCTTCATTAAAAAAAAGTAAAGTAAAGTGATCCCACAACAGACCCGGATGCCCTTGGGGTAGTAGGAGGTTAGGGCTCCCACTTTTTCTAGACAATCGGCACTTTATGTCAGCCGGGTTGTCAGCCCTGGTACATAAAAGGTACATAAAAAGTCATATACTTACTTACTCACTGGCTCTCCATACATCCCTATCCTGTGCTAATGCTTTCCAATCATTCCCTGTATAATCTACTTTCCTCAAATCATAGTTAATGTTGTTCTCCCACCTCATTCTTAGTCTACCAACTGGGCGTTTTCCCTCTGGCTTTCCTACAAGAAGCTTCCATGTACGTCTTTCATTCCCCATACGCGCAACATGTCCTGCCCATCGCAGTCTACGAGACTTAACTGTTCTTATTATATCTGGCTTCCTATAAAGACCATTACGGTGCTCTATATTCTAAGATTATTAATAAGTTTTTCTTTATAATGCGGAATTTTGTCTAATATGGAAAAAATAATTAGTCCCATGTGATTCTACTTTGAGCAAGTTTTACTGTATACATGAGGTGAGTCCAAAATACCTACTCATAATGATTAAAAGAAACCTCATACTGTTATTTCCTACAAATATTTAATGAAGACTATACATTGTTTGTTTTACTTATTTTAAGAATTCACACAATGAGGTATTAATAAATTAATGAGTCATTTTTACATCTTACCTCATATTTCATGTTTTATTAAACACGGTAACTATAGTTTTCAAATGATCTTGTCATTCATTTTCAACCGCCATATCGAGATATCTCGAAGTTCATCAAATCAACACCAGATGGCAACGTTATAGAGGGAGATTCCAACGAATATCCGGTAGTCATAATGGCGGTTGAAAATGAATGACAAGATCATTTGAAAACTATAGTTACCGTGTTTAATAAAACATGAAATATGAGGTAAGATGTAAAAATGACTCATTAATTTATTAATTAAGAACCTCATAATGTGTTTCCCATTTTTAACTTTGAACAATGAGGTATATTCATTTAGGTAACATTTTATCATATTATTTTTGGTCTGGACATCTTACCTCAATATTAATGTTGATTTGTTCTTGGACATGTTTCAAAACAATTCTCTGTTTTATCTTCAGCTTTCCCAGACTGGAAGATAAAACAGAGAATTGTTTTGAAACATGTCCAAGAACAAATCAACATTAATATTGAGGTAAGATGTCCAGACCAAAAATAATATAATTAAAATAACCTCAAAATATAACTTCCTAAAATTAAATATTAACATTTTATCACTCACCTCATATTTTTCTTCTTTTTTTTTTTAAGCTAGTTTTGGAACTTTACACTTCAGTTCCATCTTCAGACTTTCGTGACCGTTGTTCTGTTGTCTTGAAGACCTGCTTTTCGCTCCCTCTGTTGGTAGACCGAAAAACTTAGAAATCAGTTCATTTTCCCCGGGAATTTCAAACTTCATTAATTTCTCCTTTTCGTTTTTTTTTTAATGTAGATTTTTCCCCAAACAGTGAGTTCTTATTGTTGTGTTTTTTGTTATTGAAAAGAATGCTAAATTATTAAAACAATAATAGTAAGTGGAGAACATATTTTTAATGACTCACCTCATATAATTTCAAATTTCTTTGATACCTGCAGTTTCGGACAATATCTTGTCCCTCTTCAGTCATGACTTCCAAGGGACAAGATATTGTCTGAAACCACCGGTATCAAAGAAATTTGAAATTATATGAGGTGAGTCATTAAAAATATGTTCTCCACTCACTATTAATGATATAACCTCATAATGTTTACTTCCCAATATTAATTTAAATATATTAAAACAATGTTAAATAAAAAACTATAAAAATGTTAGGTTGCTTTTTAGGGGGAAAAAAAACCAAGCATTTATGTGCATTCTGTTGGATAAGTTGCGTTAATACAGGGCCTTCATTTTAAGATGCAATCCTAGTACCTGGCAACCACTTGTCACACACATTTCGTATGGCAATCTAACCAAATAAATGTAAGTTGCTGTGAACATTATTAGAGATTGCAATGGTATAAAATTTGTTTTTGTGCTGTTTATTTCTATCCATTTCATTTCATTCATCCGCCCATCTGACGGTGCATCAGGAGTGGTTGGCCGGCACCCTTGCCGTTCATAGACCTCTGTAAATATAGGGTGCTCTAAAATTCCCCTTACAAAGTTGAGGGTTGTTAAATTGTTAATGGGAAGCAAGTTTATTGTCTCTTGATTATGAATCGGGAATGGGAAAGTATTAAATAATAATAGAAGTACAGGAATTAAAATAAATGTAAGTAATATCAATTTGGTGGATAAGTTGAATATTTCATTTTGACTTGTAGAAGGAACTGAGTTGATAATATTTAGAATTGGAAATCATGTCTGGTAACTTACCGTTTCTGTGCTACAGCCATTTGAAAACAAGCATTGTCTGAATGTACGTCACGAGTCTCAACAAGTAATAGCTTTGCAATTCGTCTAAATAAAAAATTTCCCTATCGAGGATACCAAGACTTAGTGTTTTTTTTTTTAAATGTCAAAATTTTCCGAAATTTTGAAAACTGCAAAAATTGATTATGGAGGATGTAACCGGAATTATTAATGCAAGTCATGATTCTGTTTCCATTTTGTTTGTTTGTTATGAGTTGTCACACCTCATAATAAATTACTTGTAAAAGTGGTTGCGTTAAAAAACATGTTTTCAAACGGCTGTAGCACGGAAACGGTAAGTTTCTAGACATGGTTTCTAATTCTGAATATTATCAACTCAGTCCCCTCTACAAGTCCTAGAAGTTTGTGAGGGAAATTTTAGTGCATCCTATATAGGGGCTCCATCTCAACTCATCCCTCGACCCAACCCTGAGTTAGACACAAGTTGAGGATTTTTTTAATATATATATTCCTTACTTTATGATGGATTTTCAAAATTATCTCCTTCAGCTTCAATATAATGTTCAAACCGGCAAAAAAGATTTTGAAACACGCTATCCAGTTGCTGCCTTGAAATGCGGAGTTCACAGTTTGAATATTTTCTTTAAGTTCCTCTATTGATCGAGCATTTGAAATTATGGCTCTATTTGGGACACTTGCATTAGAGAATCAATGACAACTTTTGTAAGTTTTCTTCTTTGCATTTGTCAAAAGTAAAAAATATCCTCTGTTCATTGATATATACCATGTTAACCCTCTCTGCATGTCATGAGTAAAATCTCTTGTCTTAGAGATTTAAATTGTATGTGCCGATGTGATCGGCTTCGTAAGTGGTTTAAATATAGTATCTGGCAGGTAATGGGCAGAAGCATCAGAGCCGATCTTATCAGCTCATGGCACCTGAAATCACCACAGTCACAACTGAAGACAAATTCACAAGTTGGTTAAAAAACTTCGGAAAACACGTCTGTACCTTACAATTACACAAGTAACACTAAATAGGGTAGAATGAATGTAAATGGAACCTGCTTTGCCTGTCTGCCCACCAGCCAGTTCACTGACCAGGAAATGGGGGTGCTTTGCCTGCTTGGTCTGCCACCAGCTGGTTGCCAGGCGCTTAGGGTTGTGACTTAAACTGAAGGCACAGTATTCATTTGTGGATTATCTGCTCGTATTCAACAAATTAGTGCCAGCATTGTTCTTCTCTAACAAAACTGTATTTCACTGTATATTTCTAATATTTAGTGATATGGTATGACTCTGTAAATTATGTACCGTTATATCTATTGCATTTGGTTTGATTTCATTCCTAACTGTAAATTTCTGTTTTCTTTCCTTATATTTGTACATTTTGTAATCAACTGTGAAGGATGTGCAAACAAAACTTTTGTACTATCTTATATAGTTTAATTTATTTATAGAGAGTTGTTAGTTAACTTGAAATGATTTTATAGACCTTTCATCTCTAAAAATTTGAATGTACAACATAATATAAACAAAACAAATGATGCTGAGAGTTTAAAAAAAGACTCGGGTGAATATTTCAATGAAATAACACATTATAATAAATTTCTGGTGGGGGCACGCCATAGCGTAGTGGTTAAGGCACTGAGCTACAAGCCGGAGGGTCGAGGGTTCAAGTCCCGTTGGGGTCAGGATTTTTAAACTGACCCAAACCCTCTGGCAGCACCATGGCCCTGGGGTTGACTCAGCCTCTAACGGAAATGAGTACCAGACGCTTGTTCTGGGGGTAAAGGCGGCTGTCATGCAGGGCTGACATAAAGTGCCGATTGTCTAGGAAAAGTGGGAGCCTTAACCTCCTACTATCCCAAGGGCCTCCGGGCTTGTTGTGGGATCACTTTACTTTAATAAGTTTCTGGTTAAGTTATGTAGGTAGGAAATAATACTATGAGGTTTATTTTAATTTTGTTGAGTTGTTTCTTGACTCACCTCATACTTCTTAATTCCCGTGCAGATCCAGATTTCATCACTGTATTTGTGACATTCTCAATGCTGTTCACGTTCAGTTGTGATGAATACAGTGACGAAATCTGGATCTGCGAGGGAGTTAAGAAGTATGAGGTGAGTCAAGAAACAACTCAACAAAGTTTCTGGTTATTGAAATTAAAAATCTATTATTTTCTGTAGCTTACAACATCTATACAAAAAACAACTACCAAAATTGTTCCGTAGTTAGCAAATTACTTCAAGCAGTAGTGTTTGAGATTATATTCTGAAGATCCCAGTTTTAACCGATCTGACTTTTTTTTTCTTGCAACCATGTTCAGTGGTTAACTGACTTATGCCGCACCCTGTATATGTATACACCATATGAAGTGAGTTTCTTTAAAGATTGTGAGCATTTGAGACTAAAGTGCAAAAGAGAGATGAACAGACAGGTGAATAAAAGAAAAACTACATAACAATGAGATACATGATCTTTATGGAAACCAGGCATAATAAGTACAGTTAAGTCTTGTAGATTGCTATGAGCGGGACATGGAGAATGAAAATTTGTTGTAAGGAAGTCAAGAATGAGGTGAGAGAATAATATTAAACATTGGTAATAAAAGATTCTGGGCTATGTGGCCATGGTCTATAACTGGCGTTTCTTCCAGACGTTTCTCCCTCAACTGCGGAGGGCATCTTCAGTGGCGAGCGCTTCCAGCTGTTGCTTCCCTGTTGTAGACTCGACTGCAATTTGCAGTCGATTCCAGGCTATGTGGCCGTGGTCTATAACTGGTGTTTCTTCCAGACGTTTCTCCCTCAACTGCGGAGGGCATCTTCAGTGGCGAGCGCTTCCAGCTGTTGCTTCCCTGTCGTAGACTCGACTGCAATTTGCAGTCGATTCCAGGCTATGTGGCCGTGGTCTATAACTGGCGTTTCTTCCAGACGTTTCTCCCTCAACTGCGGAGGGCATCTTCAGTGGCGAGCGCTTCCAGCTGTTGCTTCCCTGTCGTAGCAATTTGCAGTCGAGTCTACGACAGGGAAGCAACAGCTGGAAGCGCTCGCCACTGAAGATGCCCTCTGCAGTTGAGGGAGAAACGTCTGGAAGAAACGCCAGTTATAGACCACAGCCACATAGTCCGGAATCTTTTATTACCATGATTACCGGCCGTGAAAACCTGCATTCCAATATTAAACATTACTCAGTTATAAGGGAGAAAATGATTGAAGACACTGTTAAGTTATGTAGGTAGGGAATAACCCTATGAGGTTTATTTTAATTTTGTTGAGTTGTTTCTTGACTCACCTCATACTTCTTAACTCCCTTGCATATCTCGATTTCGTCACTGTATTTGTGACATTCTCAATGCTGTTCATCTTCACAACTTGAGAATATCACAAATACAGTGACGAAATCTGGATCTGCGAGGGAGTTAAGAAGTGAGAGGTGAGTCAAGAAACAACTCAACAAAATTAAAAAAATTATTAACCCATTTGCTTCAGGTTTAAATGCTCAATGTATTTCCCCAGAAACCGGATTTAAATCACCGTAAATTATATTGTCTGTTTTCAGAGATTCCAAACGAACAAAAGATAGCAGTACTTGAGATCACAATAAGAGTAAATGCCAAATACATTACTCTACTATTCATGAATATTAACAAAAGATTAACCTGCCAAGGGATATACACATTATTCCAAATATATAACAGACAGAGTTAAGCAAGTGTACCTCGTCTTCTGAGTTGAAGGCCATTTAACAGCCGGCGAGTGTACCTGGTCTTCTGAGGCGAATGGGTTAATGACAGAGTAAATTTAACTCTAGAGAAAAATTAATTATTAGACAACCGGTAACTGTATAAGTGTGACTTAAAAGTGCCAAGTGTGTGGCAACCCCTGATATCTTAAGGAAGGAAATTCCAAGAATGGGCAGAGGCTACTGTGAAAGAAGTAGAATAAGAGGAAATGCTATGAAGAGGGATTGTTAGCAGACTGTTATCTTGTGACCTAGTGTCAGTATTATGGTAAGAGGATAACTTCTCAAATCTGGATGCCAGGTAACTAGGAGTGTAGAATTCAGAAGCTTGAAAAGAAGTGTAAGAGAGTGCAATTTACGTCTTTCAGTAAGATGGAGCCATGATAGGTTATTGAAGTGTTCAGAAATATGATCATAACGACGGATATAGAAAATGTATTGAATGTAAGCATTATGAACATGCTGCAGTCTCTGCGACAAGTCATAGTTTAGATCATTATGTATAACGTACAATAATCGAAGTGTGGCAACACAAGGATTTGTTATGTATGTCTTAATATCAGCCATTTTTTAAACTGGTAAATTTGCTGCTATCTGTTGACTTAAGAATCTGTTACAACATTCAACTGTAGTAGAAGTTTGAGGAATTGGTTCAAATTCAAATTTTTCACAATATTAATATACAGGGTATCCACAGAAACATTTCCCAGATATAAACAGTTACATCGCTGTCAGTTGTTGGATTTACTTGGAACTGGTGTCATTAGAAAGAGAAACTCAAACAATTTCAGGAGTTGTGCAATTGATATTGTTGACCCACAAAAAGATGGCAGCACAAGAAGAAAGAAAAAAGCTGTAAACAGATGCTGTTTGAATTTCGTTTGCCATTATTGTTGGTTTAAATGGTCTGAACGTTACAATTGTCAAGTCTTTGTGAATTAACGGTGTTATGGCAACCCACAGGAACGTAGAGAACGTAGTTGGTGTGTATTGGAATACCATAGCACACGAAGTGTAGCAAATGTTCAGTGTGCTTTCAGACGGAATTTCCAACATTAGGCACCTTGAAACAAACGATTCTGAAATGGTATAGACAGTTTGTTCAGGATGGATGTGTATGTGATAATAAGAAAACCTGTTCAGGGAAACGGCCTGTCAGTTTGGAAAATGTGTGGGAGGCATTTGCACATAGGCCTCGAAAATCTGTGTGAAAGGCTAGACAAGAATTAAAAATTCCTAAATCCACTGTTTCGAAGATCCTACGTTCTAAGCATTGAGTGTCTTTGAGGTAGGTTAATATTATTCGTTTTTAAACATCTTAATGATGGACAAATTATATTTGAAAAGAAAAATATACGCCTAGACTGGGGTTTGAACCCAGGACCTTTGACTCTCTATGTCAATGCTCTACCTAGGCCTCCAATCTAAACGGTATTAACCTGTTTGAGTTTCTCTTTCTAATGACACCAGATTCATGTAAATCCAACAACTAACAGCAATGCTATACCTGTTTATAACCGGTAAGTGTTTCTACGGACAAGATGTGTTAAGAAACAAATTTCTGACTGCCCATCATACATTTTAAATTTTAACTAATAATTATCTTAATTTTTAAAACCAAGTTACAGACACTTTGTTTGTTAATTAAATGTTTTATGATTTTATTAGAAACATTATAATGTTAAATTGTTTGCACATCCAGCTTTACTACCGACTGAGCTATCTGAACAAGTCTTGGCCTAGAAAGCCAAAAGTCCTGGGTTCAAGCCCCAGCCTGAGTGTATAATTTTTCTCTTCAAATATGATTCATCCATCATTGAGATGTATGAAATGAATAATAAAAACATAAAAAAGGTTGTCATGCAGGAATTAGATAAACTCCAAGCACGACAGGCCCTAGGCCTACCAGCCAGCTGCTGGCCTCACGTCCACATGTGTTATTCACAGAGGTAGACGATCATAAGCCAGTGTAGGAGCGATGTCAGCATGTCGGGTCCCCCAGCCGTTATAGCTGGTCTTCTCAACCTGGAGTTACTACTTATTGTAGCTACCCAAATGCCTCACAATGCTGGGTGGGCACCGGTCTCATACTGGCCGAAATTCCATGAGAAAAATTTCTTCCCCTTAACCACTTGGCTACGGCGCGGGACTAGATAAACTTCAGCAAGTCTAATTTAGGTACGAATTTGCTAGTTTATGAAATTTGTCCTTCTTTTGATAATTGTATATACTAACAAAAATTGCACCAAGTAAAGTATTGAAAATGTTCCCACTAAAATTTTAGGTTAATCCCTACTTTTAATGGGCCAGTTTTGTTAAACAATAAACTCTGTAAAATTGTAGACTTTCACGGCAGGTATTTTGTTTTATGTTTTTCAGGCTAAATGGTCGTGGTCTGGTTTTATAACACGAGAAAAAAACCCATGACTTATGCCAGTAACAACCAATCAGAAAAATAGCTCCAAAGTAACGGACCATGTAGAAAACATCACCACACAATACTCAACTATAAATAAGGACACGATTTCCAACACACAGCCAGTCTGCAGCCGACATTTGAAGAGTTTAAGAAGTCAAAGAACACGCAGAATCTCCTGAGGATGTCTATTGCAGTAGTAGACGAAACGTCGAGTTTTAATAAAACCAGACCACGGCTGTTTAGTCCGAAAAACATAAAATACATGAATCTGTATTACTTTTCTCATTCAAATGTTACATGCAAATTTTGTTGTGAAAAAGAAACATTTTGGTTACTAAAGCAATTTTTTAATTTAGGCTTTCAGATAAAATCCCACTTCAAATGATCAGATTTTGCTGTTTTTTTTGAGAATACCTTCCTTGTTTTATTTCAATTTTTTTTAGAATGCCTTTCTTGTTTTATTTGAATAGCACCTACTGAGTTTTTTTGCAAAATAATTGAAAATTGCAATTGCTAGAGCAATTTTAAAATTTTTGCTTTAACCTATTCACCTCAAAAGACAAGATAGACTTGCCTGCTGTTAAATGGCCTTCAACTCAGAAGACGAGTACACTCGATTAACTCTGCTGTTATATATTTTGCAATATTTTGTACATCCCTTGGCTGGATAATCTTTTGTTAACATTTATGAATAGTAGAGGAATGTGTTTTTGCTTCATCCTTATTGTGATCTCAATTACCGTTATCTTTTGTTTGTTTTGAATATCTGAAAAAAGACAATATAATTTACGGTACTTAAATCCGGTTTCTGGGGAAATGTATTGAACATTTAAACCTGAAACGAATGGGTTAAGTTAACCCCTGCTCCTAATTGTCCAATTTTGGTGATTAACAATCTTGACCTTACTTTTCTTAATTGATTCCTATGTGAAACAGAAATAGTGGCTGCTAGAACGTTCATCATCCATGCAAATATTGGACCATGTGACAAGTTACGATCTCAAAGAGGAATTTTTCATCCAGTGCTTTTTTGGACATCTCAGCAGTCTTTTGCCTTGAGGATAGTAATGAAGCATAGGTTTTGGAATTCTGTGAGATGGCATTCGTTGAAGATGGGCTTTTCAATTGTTATGGTTGTTTTGTATATGATGGAGAATGGGCTCTACACCCAACTCTTACATAATTTCCTCATTTCTTTTATGGTCCTATCTGTGTCATCATCATCATCGTCCTTTCAAGTATTAGGCCCAGTGACCCGTTACGGTCTCCCGCCATCTCCGAAAAGGTCGACCCACAGATCTTCTGCCTCGAGGAATGTAGTGAAGAATTTGTTTTGGTATTCTGTGACGATCCATGCGCTGAATATGGGCTAGCCAATTGTTTCTATATTCTTGGAGGTATTCAGATATAGGTATGATGTTTAACTCTCTGGCTATTGTTGAATTTCTTTGGTGGTCTAGAAGGCTATAGTCCCATCTGTGTATGGTGCATAAATTGCATCTCACTTTCTGTTACTCAGCATTCATCTCATCTTCATATTGTCCATGCTTCACTACCATATCTTAATACTAGTCTTGCAAGAACCTTATAAAGCCGTAATCTTGTGTTCTTCTGTAATAAAGATGGTTTCATAATACTATTAATTATCCCTGTTGTTTTTGTGAAATTTGTGATTTTCTTTCTTATATCAGCTTCATCTTGAAATGTTAAATTATAATCCAAATAATTGTATTTGTTTACTTGTTCAAAAATGTCATTGTCAAAAACAATTTTGCTAGGTATAGGGTGTTTCCTGTAAAAGGCCATCACTTTAGTTTTCTTTGTATTGATTTCCATGTTGTACCTTTTGGCAATTATATTAAAATTGTATATAGAATACTGTAAATCGTGATTCTGTTGGAGCTATTAATACCTAATCATCTGCAAAAAGCAGGGAGTGTACTTTTAGGTTTCTATTAATTTGAATAGAACCGTGTCTCATTTGTCTCCATTCTTGAAGTATTCTATCCATGTATATGATAAAGAGCAAGGGCGAGAGGCACCCTTATTAATTTCAGTCCATTCTGTTTGTATGTTATTGATTTGAACTGAAATCAAATTTGTTTTATAGATATTGTATATATTTAAAATATTCGGTTGTGTAGAGTGTCGTCAGCTAAAATTTCTGACAATTTGTTCCTATTGATTTTGTTGAAGGCTATTTTGAAGTCCACAAAATCTAAATGTGTCCTGTATTGAACTCTCTGTGTTTTGCTATTATTAATTTCATGGAGAAATAACCATCACAGCAGCATCGACCTTTACAAAAGCCATTTTGTTCTTCGCTAAGGAGGTTGTTAAGATGCTTGTATAGCTTAATCCTAATTATATTGACGTAAATTTTGTATCCAGTATTTAATAAGTTGATGCCTTCTGTAATTTTAGTAGTTTTTCTTGTCTCCTTTTTTTAAACATTGATATTACAATAGATTTTGTCCAACTTATTGGAATGTCTCTTCATTCCCATAGTTTATTTAAAAATTTAAGAAATCAGTCTTAAAAGAGAGAGTTTACATTTTTAAATAGTTCAATATTGATTCCATCCTCTCCAGGAGCTTTGTTGATTCTCATTTTTGTTAATACTTCTGATTGTTCATCCTCTGTAATCAAATCTGTAGAGGTGTTATTGGATGATGGGTAAAGTGAGAGTATTTGGAGTTTGGGTCCATAGGTTTTGAAAGTAATTAGACCATTGTTTGGCTTGGATGACATTAAGGTTGTGATTGTCTTTTGTTTCACGATTCAAATTTTTCAAGATTTTGTATGTTTGCGGTGCAGGTCTAGTAATATCATTCTTTAATTGTGATGCAAATTCCTCCCAACTTTTTCTATGTCTCATCCCGTTTCTCTTTTCGCTGTTGCTCTTGTTTTGTGGTAACTGATTTTGTCGTCTTCTTATTTTCACTTGATAAGTACTTGTGGTATGCATCTTTTTTGTCTTTGATAATTTGTGCTATTTCTTCATCCCAATATCTTTTGTCTTTTTTTTTAAACCATCTCCTTTTTGTTCCGAGGCTTTCTTTTGCAGATTGTTTTAAAATGTTAGCAAGTTTATTCCATTCCTCTTCAGTGTTTTCGAAAACAGGACAATCCTTCATAATGTTTTGCATTCTTGTCTTATAAAGCCAAGCTGTGCTGGGATCTTACTTTGAACTTCAAATCCAAATTATGAACTTTCTTTTTTGTTTTAGTCCATCTTGGTTTCATACATATAGTAGTGACAAGAAGATAGTGGTCTGATTCAATTTCTTGTCTCCGGAACACTCTTTTATCTAATACCATATCTGATAGTTTATGGTTACAAAGAATATATTCTATAATTGATCGAGAATTTCTGTCTTCCCAGGTATACTTATGACTAGAGTCTGGATGCTAGGCACTTAAAAAATTCAAAATAGGCAGACAAAAAGGCATTAAAAATCATTAATATAGGCACTAACAATTCAAAAAAGGCTCTTATGAAAATGGACTGCAACGTAAATATTTGCAGCCTTACGTTAAAATAAAATAGTCGGTACTTGTTATTTTGCCTAATGTGAGTGCATTGTGGTGGAAACCATCCACCTGCTAGGTTATTGTCTTTTTTCCACTCTTATCCTAAAATATTGTAAGAGAATTTATAAAAAGAACACTTGAAAATATCTATACAATGAAATGTGTCTTGAAGTCTGTCCGTTTCAATTGATTTCATTCAAATAAGTCAATTTCGAGAAAAAAATGGCAAATAGGCATTTATAGGCATTGTAAGCTGAAATAGGCATTTATATGCAAGATTAACTTTCTGGAAAACAACTCTAATATCATAGGTATGAACTTATATGAAGTCACTTTTACAATATCTATAATAAATAACTATAGGCATTTTCCCTAACATCCAGTCTCTACTTATGACTATCTTTATGTTTATACATGGAATACATAATTTTTACTTGATTGTAAACTGCAAAATCAACAAGTCTTTGACCATTTCTATTTAATGCATTAACAGACATATATATTTTTAAATTTTTGTCATGGTCATTTTCTGTGTCTATTAGGTAGCATTGATGAAAAAATCTTTTCATGGGTACAACCTGTATACTGTATTTATGCATGTATAGGCTGCACTTTTTTACCTAAAATATAAGTTTCAAAATTAGGGTGTGGCTTATACAGGAAGTAACTAGATAACTGGTACATATTGGGAAGTTTCTGCACTATTGATGTACACTGCCGAATTACAAAGTCGTGACGTGTCATAAATCGCCTTGCCCAGCTGTAACTTGCCTTAAATTCATTCCACAGGATTTCCATATTCTTGGCTATCTTAAGGCCTTTGAACTGTATTATTTTGATGGATACAGAAAATCCGCCTGCCTTTGTTTTCTGTGCATAATCCAGGAGAACTCTTTCTAAGTGTCGATATTTCGCTTTCTTTCAGCAGAAAGATTGTCGATGTTCTGATGTGTTTTCATGTGCATGTTATGTTTGGATCCACCATTGCATATTTTTTTTGTCCACATCAAACTTTCTTCCTGCTGTTCCTATTTCCGTGTTCTGCTGCATAGCGCACCACTTGTAGCTTGAATTTGCTCTGCACCGACCCATGTTTACACATAGTGAACAGAAATGACAATGAATACCGTACCTACCAACTGACCGTCCCTTTTACCCTTGTGTTAATGACCGACCACAGCCAGAATGTACCGTTACATAGCAGGCAACAGAAGCTTTGGAATTTACAACATGTTGTTGTTGTTGTTGTTGTTTTCAAATGCTGGGCCTTGGCACCGAAGCCATTAGCGTTCTTGCTCTCCAATATTTCTCTATTGTGGATCCAACAGGTAATACTTCACAGGTTTGTAGGTGTTCTTCATTCATTTCTTCGTCTTTATTGCATAGAGGACAATTTGGATTCGTGTAGATTCCTATTTTATATAAATGTTTGGCTAAATAGTCATGTTCTGTAAGCAGTCTAAATGTTGCTACTGTAGTTTTACGTGGAAATTCTGGAATAATATCTGGCTTCTTTACTAAAATATTCCATTTTTTGTCTTTGGCTTTATTACATAGGTCTTGGTTTTGTTTGATTTTATATTTGTTTTTACAACATTGTCAGATGTAAAAATGGTGTAGGCCTACTTCTGTCTTTTGCACTGCTTCTTAGCAAAAATATGACATATCTTTTCCCAATTTATTATTGCAAAACTTGATTGCAGCCTATACATGCACATGACCTTTACACGCGTAAATACGGTAACTTCATTATTTTGGAATTTTGCTAAAAATTTGATTCTTAAATGAGAGTACAAGATAGAAATATGGTGGGTAGCCTTGCATTTCAACTTAATATTTAGAAAAGTTCCTGGAAGCTGAATGACCCCCAAGACTAGTCCCAATGTGATGTCACTCTATAGTCTAATGGCTTACTAATTTGAACGACTTGGCCCACAATTCATATATATATAATTTTTTTCATTTCCTTCATTGTATGTTAATCTCTTAAAGACACATTTCACCTAATTTATTTTTAGTCGTATGCAAAACAAACTTGAGAATAACATTTTGTATTCTGTATTGAAGATCTGTTATGTTTAATATTTTATATTATGTATTTATTGGCTTATGTCCAAGTTTAATGTTTTACTATGAGTGAATGAGATAGTATATAACATATTTGTTTAGTGTATGTTACCAGATATCTTCTGATTATTTTGATATAAGTACAAGAAATTGTAACTTTTTTTTTATTTCCTGGAGTAGAAGAAACATAAATGAGAAAATGATATTTTTAAAATAATTAAAAAATGGAAGAGTATAATTTTTTAAGACTATTTAACTCATGCCCCAAATGGGAGTCAATGACCAATCACGTTTCAATGATTTCTGTTTTACAACCAATCAGAGTCGTATTTCACGAAATATTTATCAGTGTTAAATTTACCATATTAAAGAAAGTTCCTCCTTTTTAATATTCTGAACAGGTCTGACCATTATTTTGCAGTGACTGAGCCTGTGAGAAATACGGCTACCAGATTGTATATATAGTGCATAGATGTCAACACATAGCGCTTGCAGAAGTTAATATAAAAACATTTGTAGCAATTTATTATACCACCAAAAAAAGAAACCACTGTTTGCACTTTCTTAAATGTATATTTTCCCAGGTAACAATCCAGAAAAATATAATTGTCATATTTACATCATACGACATCAGAAATGAATTAATATACAGTTTGATGTGTTTCATTTTTTCTACACTAGAGAGCATTCTTACAATATTGCGTTCCTTTGGCAATAAATAGTATGATCTGGTTGCAGTGATAAACAAAAGAAGCAGATGAAGCGTACCTATCGTTTCTCATTTGTTTTCAAACATCGCCGTTTACATTAAATATATAAATATTTTAAAATAACTATAGTTAAATAATGATTTGTGAGTAAACAGCTTAATTTTATTTGTTAAATAGTCCTAACAAATGCCACTCTTGATTTCCAAATTCTCTAGATAAATTGGAAATCACTCGTGGCATTACTTATGACAATTTCTTTTTTTCCTGAACCGGGATTTGAACCCAAGATCTCCAGTTTTACATACTGGTCCACAAACTATTTGGGCTATGCAGTTGGAAATTTTTTCCCTTTTATATAATCCCCCATGTGAACTGCTTTAGGTATCCAGTGTTATGTAAGAGAATGAAAAATTGTCTCTGATTTAAGATGCTGGATAGCACAAGTGGTTAGTGCAGCAGTATGTAAAACTGGAGATCTTGGGTTGAAATCATGGTTCAGGCAAACATTTTTTTCTTCAAAAAATGATATATTGATCAATCTGACTGTATAAATTTACTTACATACATACATAGTGTTCTGGCCATGAGCAGGTCTTTCACTGCAAACTCAGCATTCTCCACTCTTTCCTTAACTCAGCTTTCTTTTTTGTATCTGCATACAAACCATTTATTTTAATATTGTCTATCATCTGATGTCTTTTTCTGCTTCTAACTTTCTTTCCATTAACCATTCCTTCTAGGGCATCAGTCAGCAGGCAGTTTCTTCTTAGCCAGTGGCCAAAACAATTTATTTTCCTCTTCTTTACAAGTTCCAGCATTGTTCTTCCTTCACCCACTCTGTCTAGCACATCTTTATTTTTTATTTTGTCTGTCCATTTTATACGTTCCATCCTTCTCCATATCCACATCTCAAAAGCTTCCAGTCGCTTTTCCTCATTCCATCGTAATGTCCAAGTCTGCACCATACAATGCTACACTCCAAATAAAGTACTTCACTAAATTTACTTATAACATCAAAAATAGAAGAGAATTTTTACATTATATTGGAATTTCCTAAATGATGGGAAATGGAAGTATGCAGTGTTACTTCCTTTTTGATAAAAGCTATAATAGTCCAAGATCCAGCTACAAGATTACTATGTTTCATCGAGTGTATGAACAAAATCAATTTTTTTCATAAAATTGTGAATTACTGAATACATTTTTGCCGAGTTGCCTATTAAAATTCGGCCGCCAGTATGTTTAATTAAAATATAATTTATTTATTTATTCAAAATAATTTGATTTACTTTTTATTAAAAATAAATTATGATCCAGTTTGCAGAATTGGATGTATAGAGCTTGAAAAGTTTTGGTTGCCATTGCAAACTCGGCCGTAACCTCCTCGCAGCTACAGCTGGCTGTGACACCGATCAGTAATAAAATGGCAGTAAGTACGTATTTATTGTTTTATATTGTTCCCTCACAGCGGGAAGTAAAACCACTGCCCTTTATGTATACTACGTACAATGTATATACAAAAATATATCCAAAAGGTAGTGTTAATATACATTATACGAAACAAATCACAACATTTTAAATGTTTGAAACAATATAAAACAATAAATACGTACTTACTGCCATTTTATTACTGATTGGTGTCACAGCCTGCTGTAGCCATGAAGAGGTTTACGGCCAAGTGTGCAATGGCAACCAAAACTTTTCAAGCTCTATACATCGATTTCTGCGAACTGGATTATAATTTATTTTAATAACAAGTAAATCAAATTATGTTGAATGAATAAATAAATTATATATTAATTAAACATATTGGCGGCCAAATTTTAATAGGCAACTCGGCAAAAATGTATTCAGTAATTCACAATTTTATGAAAAAAATAGATTTTGTTCATACACTCGATGAATGTAGTAATCTTGCAGCTGGATCTTGGACTATAAGCAAGAAGTCATGGTTAGACTTGATTGATTTTGTAAGGGTGTAAAAATTGTGCTTATGACCATGCCATGGAATGAAATAAAGCTGTTAGTTCCATGTCGTAGGTTTATAGAAAATAAAAGAATCTTTAAGTTTCAAATAAGTAGTTTCTGTTATGAGTTAGAAGGAATTAATAGTGATACGTAGCATAACAAAATTATAGTCTTCAAGAAATCTACAATTATGAGGTAAGTCATTAAAATTCTAACCATTTATTAATTAAAATAAACCTCATAGTGTCTAACTAACTTATTGACTCTGTTGAACCCATAGGTTCATGGCCACATGGACATAAGCTCTCCATACATCCCTATCCTGAGCTAATGTTTTCCAATCATCCCCTGTATAATCTACTTCCCTCAAATCATGGATTTTTCTCTCCCACTTCATTCTTGGTCTACCACTGGACATTTTCCGTCTGTTTTTCCTAGAAGAAGCTTTCATGCACCTCTTCCATTCGTGCCACATGTCATGCCCGTCACAGACTACGAGACTTAACTGTTCTTATTATATCTGGCTTCCTAAAACTCACTATTATGTAGTTTTTCTCCATTCATTTGTCCGTTCATCTCTTTTCAACCAAAAAATTGTTTTAAGAAGTTTATTCTCAAATACTTGTAATTTCTAACAGTGAGTGGAGAACATATTTTTAACGACTCACCTCATATAATTTCAAATTTCTTTGATACTGGCTGTTTCAGACAATATCTTGTCCCTCTTCAGTCATGGCTTCCACTGTATCAAAGAAATCTGAAATTATATGAGGTGAGTCGTTAAAAATATGTTCTCCACTCACTATTAATGATATAACCTCATAATGTTTACTTCCCAACATTAATTTAAATATAACTCGTAATCTCCTTTCCTCCCCTAAAGTAAGAGTCCATGTTTTGCATCTATACAATGTAACTGGGAGAATAACAGTTTTATAGGCCCGGGTTCGATCCCCGGTCGGGACAGTTTTTCTGGGTGAGGTTTTTATCGGGATTTTTCCTCACCTGTAAGACGAATGTCAGGAAAACTTTAAGGCCCAAACGGTCCTCGAAATCATATGGCCATCGCAATCATCATCATTCATATTCATCTTAGATTAAGCTTAGGATTAGGGACTCTCATGGCGCACCACTATCATCACCATCATATCATCAGGGCAACATAACCCTGCCTTCCAGGCACCCCAGCCTCAGAAGTGGGTTACAAGTATGCCATGCCACGAGAGACAACCTGGGGCATTTGCAAAAAAAAATATTTTCAGTTTAATGTTTTTTGAACGACAAGAATCCCTGTAATGCATAAAAGCACACATTTCACTTCCTTTAAATAATAAGAAAAATTCTGTTATGTTCATACCCAGCTTTGAATCACAGCTCATGAGCTAAGATGTTCCGATTGAGGGTCTTTCCACTTTTCAGCGGTTGCCCTTTTACCAGCCGGCTGCTGGCCCTTCACATCCACATGTGTCAATCACAGAGGTAGATGATCAACAGCCAGTGTAGGGGTGACATGTGGGAGCTAAGATGTACCACTTACAAACGTACACTCAACAGAAATGTTATTCATTAGATTAGAATGATTGGAGAATGTATGAATGTTGAAATGTCCAGGAAAATGTTTAGTTACTATTAATTTGCAAATACTGTATTTGATTAGCTGTAATTGTACTGAGGTGTGTTATTGTGAATTTGTAAATATATTACAAAATAGAATTTTCAGAATATTTCTGTATTGTACTAAATACATTTAGTATAGAATAAATGTATTCTATTAAAACATGTATAATCATATGGAGATCTTCCTTCATTTATCAAAGTTATTTTTTTAATATTGTTTATTTTTTATTATTTCACTCACCTCATACTTCATAACTTCTTGCAGACCTAGGTTTCATCACACCATCTCAATGCTGTGTCACGTTCACAACTGACGTCCAACGGCCTTCTATCCTGCAGACTGGCCTCCGTGCCATCTGATGGCTGACCGACGAATTTCCTAATCAGTCCTCTCTCCTTATAACCGGGTATTTCAAAATTCATAGTTGTATTTTCATTCTTGCATATGTAATTTTTTCCCCAAATTGTGAGTTCCTTCGGTTTTTCCAATTGTTTAAGTAATTTTGTTTTGATTTCTATTCTATGTTTTTCTGACCAGGCATGTGCAGCTATTGCAGATTTTTTCAAATTAATTGTAAAGATTATGAAAAGATATACATAGGAAAAACAAAAAGGAATCTAAATACAAGATTAAAAGAACACTTCAGAAATGTTAAAAATGGAGAAACCGAAAATTTTTTAAAGTGACCCAAACCCTCTGGCAGCACTATGGTCCTGGGGTTGACTCAGCCTCTAACAGAAATGAGTACCAGATGCTTGTTCTGTGGGTAAAGGTGGCCGTCACACAGGGCTGACTTCAAGTGCCGATTGTCTAGAAAAAGTGGGAGCCTTAACCTCCTACTACACCAAGGGCGTCCTGAGGCCTGTCGTGGGATCACTTTACTTTTTAAATACAATACAATTAATATTTATAATGTATTTTGATTTACTCTAAATTTAACGAATTAAATATATAATATGTACAAGATATATAAAAATGAGAAAAAATTATTAATGACATAATACAATAATCAATTGAGTTGGTGTTTACTTGATGAAAATCCATATTTATTAATTAAATAAAAATAAAACGTAGTTTTATTTGATTTTCATATTTATTATATAATTCAGTGACAGCTGTTTCGGTACACTGTACCTTCTTCAGACATGTTAAATTATGAATTGTGTTCCAACTGATCTAAGCAACAATACAACAATATTTATTTAAATTTAACAAAGGGGATTCATTCAAATCAAGTTGAGAATTTAACAGTTTTTTACTACTTTTAAACTTATTAATTTCTACAGCCTCCAAAAGATCTAACTTCTTACCCTTATCACAAATATGTAAAATGAAAATCAAATAAAACTACGTTTTATTTTTATTTAATTAATGAGACATAATATAAATTCAAATAAATAGAGAAAAAATAATTATTAGACAACAGGTAACTGTATAAGCGTGACTTAAAAGTTGCAAGTGTGCGGCAACCCCTGATATCTTGAGGGAGGGAATTCCAGGAATGGGCAGAGGCTACTGTGAAAGAAGTAGAATAAGAGGAATTGTTAGCAGATTGCTATCTTGTGACCTAGTGTCAATATTGTGGTAAGAGGATAACTTCTCAAATCTTGGACGCCAGGTAAGTAGGAGTGTAGGAATTCAGAAGCTTGAAAAGTATCAAAATAACTTTAAACATAACATCAATTTTCACATTTTGTTATTTTACTTCATAGCTTTTCTTAAATTAGAGATCATTGTTTTATTTCACAAAAAGTCTCTTATCATTGAAAAATTATATATCATAAACCACATATCTAATTATAAAAAAATCACTGCTCGCAAAGCTTTGTTTTGTGAAGTCCCTTATTCTTATTACTGGCTATTTATCAGTCATTGCAGTTAGTTTATTCACTTGCACAACACAACAGCGACACTTAGCACACAAAACTTCAACATGTTCATTGTATTATCATGTAAAATGTTCAATATCTGTAGAGAAGATAGTGTCCGTCACAAAAAGGAAGAATAAATTATCTTCTATGATATGAACAGCTTTACCATTTTATTCAACTTTCACAAGGAAAGAACACTATGAGGTTTAATTTAAGAATTAAATTAATGTTTTTATTCATCATCATCATCATCGTCCTTTCAAGTATTAGGCCCAGTGGCCCGTTATGGTCTCCCGCCATCTCCGTAAAGGTCGACCCACAGTAATGTTTTTATTATTGATTTAACATTTCTTACTGAAAGATAAATTATATTTGAAGAGAAAAATTTTCGCCTAGACCGAGACTCGAACCGCTTGCTGGGCCAAATGCTCTACCAACTGAGCTACCGAGGCGAGTTACGATCTAGATGCAAATTTTTCTCTTATATACGTTGTAATTCCCTCTCGCCAAATGCTTTTGAAACCATTGCTTCTATCTTTGCAAATAGCGGCTTCTTAGTTAAGAAGACATTTATTGGGAATTTAACATTACTTTATTAAGCTAGTAAGGCTTCTAATTATGTTTTTATTATTGATTTAACATTTCTCACTGAAAGATAAATTATATTTGAAGAGAAAAATTTTTGCCTAGACCGAGACTCGAACCCGGGACCTTTGGCTTGCTGGGCCAAATGCTCTACCAACTGAGCTACCGAGGCGAGCTACGATCTAGATGCAAATTTTTCTCTTATATACGTTGTAATGTTTTTATTACCTCACCTCATATCCTTTTTCTTCTATACTGCAGTTTCAAAGCTTATCTCCATCGTCAGTAGCCTCTGGTCGACCGGTGTTATGTCGTTTCTTGGCGGTTTTCTCTTCTTACTTCTATCGGTGGACAGGTGAACCTCTGGATCAGGTCAAATTTGCAGGAGTTTCGAAATTCATGAGTTTATCTTTCTTGTTTTTTTTGGATGTGGATTTTTTCCCAGACTGTGAGTTCTTTTTGTTTATCTGTGTGTTTGATTAGGCTAGGAGATAAACACAGATATGCACACAGATAAACAAAAAGAACTCACAGTCTGGGAAAAAATCCACATCCAAAAAAAAACAAGAAAGGTAAACTCATGAATTTCGAAACTCCCGCAAATTTTGACCTGATCCAGAGGTTCGACAAGTTGAAACAATAAAACACCGATTGTGGTGAGGGCGACATTTATCAACGGTCATTTGATTTGAATCGCTCCTTGTAAAAGCTGCCTTGGCACGTTCCTGCAGTAAAAAAAGTTGCCGATGCGTTAATAAAGGATACTAATCATAATATACTGACTGAATCTGCAAATAAAGACTTTATAGCCGCAATTATAGGAACTGTGTCGCAATTTTTTAATCTGCGAATAAGGAGTTATTATTGTATTTCATCGAGCCTTTTTGATGCATTTTAAGAGATGTCTCCCTATGTTGTTGATAGTGAAGAATAGTTTTTGGTATTTGTGGAATCTTATGACCCCCTCAGGGGTCCTCATCTAGGGGATATGTGGATGGCGACCACAAGGTGCCCAAGCTGAGCAAAACATTGCTTCCACTGTGTTTTGCACTCTTTTAACTTTACTATCAACCTCTCTTGGTTAACTCTTGTTTTTTTCGACCCCGACTCTATTAGGGCATCTGAGGGCTAGAGAATCTTTCCTTTCTTCCATTTCTTCTTTCCTTTATTTTCTTTTCTTCTCCAGAAAAGCCTACCAGAGGCTATAAGATGGCAGCCACATCACTAGTCTTGCCTTTCTTTGGCCAGCAACCAATCGAAGGGACTATTATTATGCTTTCAAGTCTTATACGGTCTCTGGGGCGTCCTATGAAACGCTGGAGGGAAAATTTTCTATAGGATCGTAACAGGCCTTGGCCTAATACTTGGAAGGAAGAAGAAGAAGAAGAGGAATCTTATGACTCAACTAGTCTGATAATGAAATAGGACACAGAATTAGTTTATTCTTCTTTTTTTTTCTCACTTTATATACTCTGCCGTTGTTATAAATCCCACTTTGTTAGTATTATTATATTTATCTATTTTAATATCCATGTCTCACTACTGTAGCATAATTTAAGTCTTGCTATGGTTCAGTATGTTCCATGAAACACGTATAATTGTTTACAAAATGAATTGCCTGCAGAATTCAGAACAGTTTAATAAGTTTTCAGGAATTAAGAATAGTTTTGTAGATTTTGATTTTTAAGTTTTTTTATTTATTTTTATTTTTTCCCATGTTGGATCTAAAATGGAAAGTCAAAACACGAAATGCTCATATGTTATGAATTAATGATGACATGGATTTAGTATCGCTGTGTTTTCTGGCCATCTGCTCCAGAATTATGGTACACTCTGAGTGGTGTGTATGTTCCGTTAGTTGTGGGTCCAGCAGAAACTCCTGGTCGAGATGATGAACCTCTTGTCCCACCAGGAGAGAAACATCGTTGCTTGAAGCAGCAGTGATACGCTATGAAGTAAAGTGAAGCTACGACTGCTGCTGCTATGGCACCAATTTGATACAAACTTATGAGAGACCCAGGACCTGCAAGTAAACAAATGCATTGTTTCATATTTAGTAGTAGTACTTCAATTATTGATAGAAACCTAATAGAAATTATTAAACAAATTTATAAAGATAACTCCGCTTATGTTAAAATTGGAAATATAATATCTAATCCTATAAAAACCACAAAGGGATTGAAACAAGGGTGCTGTCTATCACCAATTTTATTTAATTTATGTAGAATTTATATTAATGAAATGGAAGCAAAGGTATGGGGATCCCAATAGGCAACAGATTTTTGCTGACATTACAATTTGCAGATGATCGACTGGTTTTAGCGCAAGACAAATTTGATATGGAATTCATGATAAAAAGGTTGAAAAACACATATGAATCATGGGGTCTCACAGTAAATTTACAAAAAACAATATCTAGCACTAAATAGCAATGAAAGAGAAAATTTAATATTGGAGGAAGGAATCCAAATAAAGCAAGTGAAACAAACTAAATATTTGGGAATAATTATGGATAACATTGAAGGTATAGGCAAAGAGAATATAAAACATAGAATTGAATTGAGTAGCAAAGTAATATCATCGTTACATTCCATATGGTGGGATAAGCATATTTGGAAAGACACAAAAAATATATTGGTAAAACATTGGTGGAATCTGTTGCAATGTATGGAAGTGAGGTATGGACAAAAGTGGAATCTGTTGCAATGTATGGAAGTGAGGTATGGACAATCAATAAGTACTACAAGAATAGACTAATAGCTCTGGAAATGGATTATTTACGCAGAAGTGCCAGAAAGTCAAAATTAGAACATGTCACAAATAAGGAAACTAGAAATATAATGGAAACAGAAGAAAGCATAATAAATTGAAAGAATTGAGGAGAAGGAATTAAAGTGGTTAGGACATGTTTTAAGAATGGAAGATGAGCGATGGCAAAGCAACTATATCAATGGCATCCGACCAGAAGGAGGAAGAGAGGGAGACAGAAGTTAACATGGAAGGAAAACATGAAGACATTAATGTAAGCAAGAGGGCTAAGCATTGAAGATGCCCAAGATCGTAGGCTTTGGAGGTTTGGCACGGGAAGATGGCAGCAGCTGTAAACACCTGAAGATAGAGATACTTTAATTATTAATGAGTTGGTATTTTTGACTCGCCTCATATTTCTTGATTTTTAAGCAGACCAGGTTTCGTCGCTTTTGAGCAGCATTGTCGATGCATTCCAACTGTTGTTTTGCAGTTGTCCATCCTGTAAGTTGATTTCTGCTTCCACTGCTGGCTGACCGATGAACTTCCAAATCAATTTTTTTCTTTTTCTCCAGGAATTTCAAAATTCATGCTTTTCATGTTGAAACTGGTCATGATTGCTTGGCAGCACATCTACATAAAATTAAGCTACTAGACTCTCCACACTGCATAGTATGCAAGGACACAAATACGATAATGAACAAGGATCACTTGATATTCTGTGCTGATCTTCAGAAAATAGTTGGAACACCATTCCAAATTGCTGAATATTATTGGGAAGCCCGCAAGCGAATGATGACAAATCAAGAGCTTCAGAACATTTGAATTCTACTACTACTACTACTGGTTTTCATCTTATTCTTGCAGATGTAAATTTTCTCCCAAATTGTGAATTCCTTAGATTTTTCTAACTGTTTTAGTAATTTGGTCTTATTTTGTTGAGTTGTTTCTTGACTCAGCTCATACTTCTTAATGCCCTTGCAGATCTAGATTTTGTCACTGTTTTGTGACAGTCTGCAGGAGAGGAGACCATTGGATGTCAGTTGTGAACGTGAACAGCATTGAGAATGTCACAAAACAGTGATGAAATCTAGATATGCCAGGGAGTTAAGAAGTATGAGGTGAGTGAAGAAACAACTCAACAAAATTAAAAAAAAAACCTCATAGTGTTATTTCCTACCTACATAACTTAATTTGGTCTTAGTTCCAATTCTCTGTTTTTTGGCCATGCACGTGCAGCTATTGCAGATTTTTCTATTTCTCTATTTTTAACAGTTAAAAATGTGATCAAGACCTACTGTTTAACAGTTAAAAATGGAGAAATAGAAAAATCTGCAATAGCTGTATGCAAGGTCAGAAAAACAGAATTGAAACTAAGGCCAAATTCCCGGAGAAAAAAAAAATTATTTGAAAGTTCACCGGTCAGCCAGCTGAGGGAGCAGAAATCAACTTACAGGATGGACAACTGCAAAACAACAGTTGGAATGAATTGACAATGTTGTGCAAAAGCGACAAAACCTGATCTGCATAAAAATCAAGAAATATGAGGTGAGTCAAAATAACCAACTCATTAATAACACTGGTCAACATCATTTTTGTCTCATGAGTACCAATAGTTGTACTTTTTATCATGTTTTCAAATATGTATTTGGAATTTCTCCATCACCCACGGTTTTTTTTTATTTCAATTTCAATTAATGGATTTAAATAATTATTTTTAATAAACCTAGATTTCTTCCCAGAAAATCTTAGCATAGTGAGTGATGAGCACGGGGAACACTTTCATCAGGAGATTTCAGCTATGGAAAAGAGATATCAAGGCAAATGGAATCCTAATATGCTGGCCGATTATTGTTGGACCACCAAGAGGGATGCTCCACAGGTGAAATATAGCAGAAAATCGTCATTTCTTACTTTCTAGGTGAGTCCGAATGTTCGAATACTGTGTAGTTACGAATGTAGAAAATATTAAAGTGTTTGAAATTATAAATGTCTGTCTCTTGGAAACCTTGCGTGATGGAGAAAAACTGATATCATATTTGAATTCAGGAGAAAAATACTAGACCAGTGTTGACCTATGGTAGTGAAGCATGGACACTAAAAAAAAAACATGAAAGCAGAATAACGGCTTGTGAAATGAGATTCATGCGTAGAACAGCGGGTTACACCAGATGGGATCGGAAAAGGAGCACCGATATGTTAAAAGAATTAAAGACTACGCCAATTTTGGAATATATTAAACAGTACCAACTAAATTGGAAACACCATCTTGAAGACGACAGAACAACGGTCGTGATGATACTGAGGATGGAACAGAAATTATGTTCCGAAACTAGTTTATAATCAAATAAGAAGAACAATGAGGTGAGTGATAAACATATTCTACCTTAATGTATATATAATTAAGATCCACCGCTGTGGTCTCGAGGTAACATGCTGCCTTGTCACATAGCGGGCCCAGGTTCGATTCCCGGTTGGGATTGGCTCTTGGGTCAGGTTTTTTCTGGGGTTTTTCCACACCTGTAAGATAAACGTCAGGAAGCTTAGGGCCCAACGGTCCCCGAAAATCATCATCCTTCACCGGTGTGGAAAGTAATGGGAAGCTACCACACCTACAGTTTCCTAGTAAAGCTACAAAGCATAGCATGAAAATGCTGTGATTACAGTGAAAGACCTGCCCTCGGGCAGAATTACTATGGATAAAGGTAAAGTAAAGTGATCCCACTACAGGCCTCAGGAGGCCCTTGGGGTAGTAGGAGGTTAAGGCTCCCACTTTTTCTAGACAATCGGCACTTCATGTCAGCCGGGTTGTCAGCCCTGCGTGACGGCCGCCTTTACCCCAGAACAAGCGTCTGGTACTCATTTCAGTTAGAGGCTGAGTCGACCCCAGGGCCATAGTGCCGCCACAAGGTTTGGTCAGTTTAAAAAATCCTGACCCCACCGGGACTCGAACCCTCGACCTTCCGGCTTGTAGCGCAGTGCCTTAACCACTATGCTACGGCGTGCCCCCTGAATTACTATGGATGGATCGATATAATTAAGGTTATAATTTAAATCGTAGATGTCCCAACTTCTTGTGCTGACACACTAACCAATTGTGTGTCTTTATTTCTCCATACACAATCCTTCCATTTTTTAAGATTTGTTATGTTTTCATAGCTTGTAATTTAATCAGAATGAAGTCAATGAAATTATTTAAAAAACAAAACAAACCATATTTCTCAATAATTAGACAGTGGTAATTATCACATAATAACGTTACCACTTTCAGAAGAAGAAAGTGCTCCAGATATGATACACCCAATGCAGCGTCCAATGCAGAAATGTGCAGCAACAGCCATCCCTTGTCCTGTGGCTGTGAGATGACGTGGCACCAAATGTCGTAGATACAAAATGGCTGCTAGCCAAGCTAAACTCAGTGTCAGGAATTCAAGTGCTTCGTTGCAGAGGAGTAACCACCATGGATTCCATAATGCATATACAGCTGTCGACACAAACAAAATTAAATAGAAGAGAGTTAGCACAATTAGTTAATAATTAAGATATTTGGTCTGCATATTCTTACCTCTTATGGTTGTTTTTGTTGAACATATGTTTCAAGAATAGTGAGTGGAGAACATATTTTTAACGACTCACCTCATATATTTTCAAATTTCTTTGATACCGGCGGTTTCAGACAATATCTTGTCCCTCTTCAGTCAGTGGAAGCCATGGCTGAAGAGGGACAAGATATTATCTGAAACTGCCGGTATCAAAGAAATTTGAAAATATATGAGGTTATAAATATGTTCTCCACTCACTATTAATGATATAACCTCATAATGTTTACTTCCCAATATTAATTTAAATATGTTTCAAGGCTTGTGAGCCCCATCTTCAGTGATTACAGACTATTTTTCTCAAGTTCTTGGCCCTGATTCTTGACTCTGCTGAGAAAGTTTTATCCTAATACATTTTGCTTACTCAGAAATCTATTCATGCGATAATAATAATTGTAAGCTACCTGATGAGGTAACTTAAGATCATAGCTCAATATAGAAACTTATCGTGAAAATCCTGATGGTAACCGATGTAGTTTGAAACCTTTGCAGCTTTATCCAAGATGTCGGACCTTGAAGACTTCGATCATGTTTTCGGTATACGCGGAGAAGAGGAATTTGATAGAGTCTACCAAAGAATTCAACTGGAAGAACTGGAGAATCAGCGTAATATTGCACGATGCCACGTCATTGTATACGGTATTATTTGCGGGATGCAAGCGTAAATGCGTTCCTCTATAGCAAACGAAAATAACGGAAGTGGTTTTATCGCTGAGAATTTTGGGTAATTCGTTGCCAATATTACAAAAAAAACGTTGACTTTCATGCATGACCGGTAAGTCGGCCGTTAATTCAATCAGCAATTGCTCACGGTGAGTCAGCTCACCAGTGATTGGAAGTAATATGAGTAGAGACTAATGTAAGATAAATTAAATTTTAAGAGAAAAATTTTCGCCTAGACTGGGACTCGAACCCGGGACCCTTGCTTTCCGGGCCAAGTGCTCTACCAACTGAGCTACCGAGACGAGTTACGATCTAGACGCAAATTTTTCTCTTATATACGTTGTAATTCCCTATCGCCAAATGCTTTTGAAACCATTGCTTCTATCTTTGCAAATGGCAGCTTCTTAGTTAAGAAGATATTTATTGGGAATTTAACATTACTTTATAAAGCTAGTAAGGCTTCTAATGATGTTTTTATTATTAATTTAACATTTCTCAATGAAAGATAAATTAAATTTGAAGAGAAAAATTTTCGACTAGACCGGGACTCGAACCCGGGACCCTTGGCTTTCCGGGCCAAGTGCTCTATCAACTGAGCTACATAAGAGAAAAATTTGCGTCTAGATCGTAACTCGCCTCGGTAGCTCAGTTGGTAGAGCACTTGGCCCGGAAAGCCAAGGGTCCCGGGTTCGAGTCCTGGTCTAGGCGAAAATTTTTCTCTTCAAATTTAATTTATCTTTCATTGACAAATGTTAAATTAATAATAAAAACATCATTAGAAGCCTTACTACCTTTATAAAGTAATGTTAAATTCCCAATAAATGTCTTCTTAACTAAGAAGCTGCCATTTGCAAAGATAGAAGCAATGGTTTCAAAAGCATTTGGCGATAGGGAATTACATCGTATATAAGAGAAAAATTTGCATCTAGATCGTAACTTGCCTCGGTAGCTCAGTTGGTAGAGCACTTGGCCCGGAAAGCCAAGGGTCCCGGGTTCGAGTCCCGGTCTAGGCGAAAATTTTTCTCTTCAAATTTAATTTATCTTTCATTGAGAAATGTTAAATTAATAATAAAAACATCAGAGACTAATGTATTTGCATGCGACCCTAATACTCTACCAACTGAGCTATCTGAGCAAGTTCCAATCTAAACGCAGAATAGAGTCAGTAGAGTATTGGCCTAGAAAACCAAAGGTCCTGGGTTCAAGCCCCGATCTGAATGTATAATTTTTCTCTTCAAATATAATGTTCAAGAACTATAAAAATAATATTATATGTACCTGTATATCGTACAATGTAGAAGATAAATGCTATGATGAGGAGGTTAGTGTGTCCACAGAAGTCCACAATGTGCTCTGAGAACCACATGAATGGAATTGCTGGAAGAGCTCCAGCTGCTAGTGTAAGACAGATTGTCAGCTCCGTGCTCACCATTTCATTCAAGTGCCTACGGTAACAAGTAAAATGCTTTAACACACAGAATTTTAATAAAATCATTAAATGAATCATATTTTACACCTCACCTCATATATTTTGCATACATCCAGGACCGATTTCAAAGAGTGTTCTATTCATTGGCAACTGTCATCTGACTGCTGATTTGATGGTTGGAAATCCTGTAGGTCTATTGTTCTTCCCTCTGTTAGTTGACCTATGAACTTCCAAATCATATCCTTTTCCCCAGGAATTTCAAAATTCATAATTGTGTTCTACCCTCAGGGGTCCTCATCTAGGGGATATGTGGATGGCGACCACAAGGTGCCCAAGCTGAGCAAAACATTTCTTCCACTTACTTATGTTTTGCACTCTTTTAACTTTACTATCTAACCTCTCTTGGTTAACTCTTGTTTTTTTAGACCCCGACACTATTAGGGCATCCGAGGGCTAGGGAGTCTTTCCTTTCTTCCATTTCTTCTTTCCTTTATTTTCTTTTCTTCTCCAGAAAAGCCTGACCAGAGGCTGTAAGATGGCAGCCCCATCACTGGTCTTGCCTTCCTTTGGCCATCAACCAATCGAAGGGACTATTATTATGCGTCTTATACGAGAACTTTCCGGCGAAGATCACTGGGCCGTCTTATGAAACGCTGGAGGGAAAATTTTCTATAGGATGATAACAGGCCTTGGCCTAATACTTGGAAGGAAGAAGAAGAAGATAGTTGTGTTCTTGTATTTCTCCCAGAGAAGAGTTCTTTGGATTTATCTGTTTCATTAATTTAGCCTTTACTTCAATTTTGTTATAAAAACTGGAAATGAAATAAGTAAAAATAAAATTCATACTAATCAAGGAGTTAAACAAGGATGCAGTATCTCTCAAGTTTTGTTTAACCTATACATCAATGATAATAAAAAATGGAACGAAGAAACAAATAAAGGAATAAAATTAGATAAAACACACTACTTGAAAACATTATTATACGCTGATGACCAGGTAATAATAGCAAATATGGAAGATGAGCTTCAAAGGAATATTTTTAAATTACATAATATATGTGAACGATATAATCTCAAAATATCCATAGAAAAACTAAGGTAATGGCATTCCAAGGGAAAAATCAAATCAGATCCAAAATAGTAATAGGAAACAAAATCATAGAACAGGTGAACCATCTTAATTATCTAGGATGTGACATTTCATTTAATTATGATAATGATATAAATAATAAAATAGCAAAATTCCAGGGAATATGTGGTACGATAAAATGATCACTAAATAATAAAACAACAAGAGAGACCCAATTGAAATTTTATAAAATGTTGGCAGTACCGGTACTAATAAAGCGTGTTGTTTTAGTTTTTTTAAACTATTATTTATTTTTTTTAATTTTTAGTTTAATTGATTGGCATAAACCAGAATCCCATACAAATTTAATTGCTTAATACTCTTCTAAAAAAAATCCTCTGGGCCGGATTTGAACCAGCGACCTATGGATTACTGAAATTATATACCACTACAGTCCACCGCTCTACCAACTGAGCTCTTTACAACGATTGACTAAAAAGTCGATAAGTCCGCAACCTATATACCAGTTTTATTTTTTTGATTTTCTGCTGATTCTGACCAGGATTTTAGAAAAAAATTATGAAATTATTGTATTGTCATTGGTCCTTTACAAGTATACAAAGTTTCAAGTCGATCCAATGCTTTTAAGTGGGTGAAAATTGTGTTCAAAGATTCCATTACATAGATACAGGTCAAGCTAATATAAAGCATGTAAAAACCTTACAAACTTACCATGGTAAAAATGAGTCTAGAGCACTCCAGAAGATTCCTAGCAGATAAGTACAACAGTGAGAGCCACGAGTTCCCATCCATACCGATGAGCAGCAAGGCCTGTCGAGCCTCGTGTGTGCCACCACCAATCATTAGGCCCAAATGGCAGAGACTTCGCAAACAGGACAATCAGAGCAGCAATAAACATTAGCACAGCACAGATTATAAATTGTGCCATGTAAATGGGTGTTCCGAGATCTATTGTTGAAATGAATCCTACAATAGTTCCAAAAAGAGCCAATCCTAACCAGCCAAATGCTAACTGGCGGCCTACATCACCACGTCCCACGCTTGTTTCGCGAGTTGCCACCACAATTACTGCAGCTAAGAGAGCAATTGCAGCTGTTGGGAATATATCTGCCAATGATCTTACCTGCAAGAAATAAAAGTAATCTTTTAACATTTCAGCAATTTATTAAATGTGCAATTAAATAGATCTAACCCACAAACAAAAATTGTTGGGAAAACGAAAAAAATGTGTAATATTCCATTTGGATTGCAACAACTATAGGGGCATCTCATTACTTTCAACTTCGTACAAAATTCTAACAAATATATTAGTAAGCAGACTTACTCCCTATATTGATGACATTCTAGGAGATCATCAATGTGCATTTAGAAGAAACAGGTCTACAACAGATCAGATTTTTAGTATAAGACAGATTTTAGAAAAGAAATGGGAATACAATGGAACTGTACATCAACTATATGTAGACTTCAAAAAAGCATATGATTCAATTAAGAGGGAGAAGTTATATAGTATCCTGCTGGAGTTCGGAATTCCTAAAAAGTTAGTTAGACTTATACGAATGTGTCTAAATGGCTCAACGAGTAGGGTGCGTGTAGGCAAACAGTTTTGAGACACTTTTGAAATCCAGAATGGGTTGAAGCAAGGAGATGCACTATCTCCTCTACTATTTAATTTTGTACTAGAGCATGCCATTAAATCTTTAGAGGATGAGGAAGGCTTACAACTGAATGGTATTAATAAGCTGTTAGTTTATGCTGATGATGTAGTACTACTGGCCGATAGCGAGGAGATACTAAAGGCCAACACGCACACACTATTGAGTAACACTAAGAAATTAGGACTGGAAGTAAATATCAGTAAAACTAAATATATAGTCACACGTAGAAATACATTATATAATGGAAATGGACAGCTAATGACAAATGAGGGAAATTTTGAGGAAGTGGCTGAATTCAAATACCTAGGAACAATAATCACAAATAGGAATGAGATGCACAAAGAAATTAAACATAGGCTCAATTCTGGAAATGCATGCTATTATGCATTGCAGAGACTTTTGATGTCCCAACTCCTTTTAAAAAACGTTAAGCTGAAAATATATAAAACTATTATTCTACCAGTTATATTATATGGGTGAGAAACATGGACTCTTACTTAAAGGGAGGAAAGGAGATTACGAGTATTTGAGAATAAAGTTCTTAGGAAAATTTTTGGACCAAAGAGAGATGAACAGACAGGTGAATGGAGAAGACTACATAACAATGAACTACATGGTCTTTATAGGAAGCCAGATATAATAAGAACAGTTAAGTACCGTAGACTGCGATGGGCAGGACATGTTGCGCGTATGGGGAATGAAAGACGTGCATGGAAACTTCTTGTAGGAAAGCCAGAAGGAAAACGCCCAGTTGGTAGACCAAGAATGAGGTGGGAGAACAACATTAACTATGATTTGAGGGAAGTAGATTATACAGGGAATGATTGGAAAGCATTAGCTCAGGATAGGAATGTATGGAGAGCTTATGTCCGTGTGGCCATGAACCTACGGGTTCGATAGTGCCAGTGAGTAAGTAAGTATATTCATTTTGGGGCTATTACCTTTATTATATCATATACATTTTAATCTCTCGTCCTATTGGAATCATATACAGCCAATTTGAATGCAAAATACATGCTAATAACTAAATATGTTGTTTTCAATTGCTGGGCCTTGGCAACAAAGCCATTAGCATTCTTTGCTCTCCAATATTTCTTTATGGTGGATCCAACAGGTAATACTTCACAGGTTTGTAGATGCTAATAACTAAATATTAACAATTTAATACAGAACTGAATGCAAAACTGATCTATCTCTATAGAGTAGAAAAATGATCTAACACATATTAACTAAAAATGCTATAATAAGAAATAGAAAATACGTATTGAACACTGATTCAGTTAGAAAAATTTCTAACTTAATCAGTTTTCAGTACCAGTATTTATTTTCCATTTAATGTTATTTTGTTACATTATTTGTACCTTTCTTATTTTCACTCAATTTCTCTAAGATTCTGATTACAATTCACAAGACTGTCCATCCACAGTAATTCTGCCCAAAGGCAGGTCTTTCACTGCAATCATAGCATTTTCATGCTATGCTTGCAGCTTTACTAGGGAATTGTAGGTGTGGTAGCTTCCTGTTGCTTTCCACACCGGTGAAGGATGGTGATGATGATGATAATGATAAGGATGATGATGATGGCCATATGATTTCGGGGACCGTTTGAGTCTTAAAGTTTTCCTGACATTTGTCTTACAGGCGAGGTAAAACCTAACCCAGAAAAACTGCCCCGAGCAGGAATCGAACCCGGGCCCGCTGTGTGACAAGGCAGCACACTACCTCGAGACCACAGCGGTGGACTCACAAGACTGTGGTGGAATGAATTTGCACATGTGCAATAATTGTTTTTCTGCACTGCTGTTAATGACTTGAGTAGCTGCTTCCGACATTTTGTTACATACAGATCACCATTTGCTTGAATGCCAACTTTTAAAAATAAATAAAACAGGTCAGCAAGACAGTATGGATAATTTTACATGCACCATGCCGTGATGCTCTCTGGATAGATCACTAATCTACTGAAAACTTAACTTTCGAATTTTTGTGGGTTAGATCTCTTTTTGGGGCAACTATTCAATTATACAGTTGGTATATAAACTTATTGTAAAATAAAATAACGGCACATAGTAGTCCAAGCTTCTAATGTAGACAGAACATTACACCATATATACAGGGTGATTCATAATTCCTATTACAAACTTCTGGGGGTCATAGAGGCAACTTAGTAGATAAAGTTTTTGATAATGAACCGAAGTCTGGAAATGTACCATTTTGATGTAAAATAAGTTTGAAGATTGAAACATATTGGGCTGCTATTGTGTGTCTTGTGTTTCAGAATAAGTATTACAGACTTCTAGGGGTTGTACTACACCTGTCGAGTTGGAGGAAGATCTTCTTGCATGAATTCTGGCGACAGTAGAAATTATTGAGCACGCAATAAACATTTTTGTCTTTCATTGATGCCAATAAGATTGAGACAAGTACGTTGATTCCTGTGCAAACATAGCAGCAAATGGTGGGTGTTCTTTTACGAATTACTCGCAATAACGAATTTTGTCTTTTAGCTCATTTATGCCAAGAAGATCAAGATAAGTAGATTCACAGGCAACACCGGGTAATCAGCACGGGGAATCTTAAAATAATTACGATATACATTTATAATTATTTTTCATTTTATTTATTCAACTAATCATAAGAAGTAGGCCTATATTAAGTTTTGTCTTTCGGCTCATTTATGCAAAGAAGATCGGGATGAGTAGATTCCTGGACAACGCCAGGTAAACAGCAAGGGGTATCTAAAAATAATTACGAAATAAATTTTTCCTCTTACTTATTTAACTAAACATAAAACACATTAATTATATATACTTTTTTTTTATATTTGAACAGAAAAATTTTCGCCTAGACCCGAACCCGGGACCTTTGGCTTGCCAGGCCAAATGTTCTACCGAGGCAAGTTGCGATCTAGAAGCAAATTTTTCTCTTATATACGTTGTAATTCCCTCGTGCCAAATGCTTTGAAACTTTTGCTTCTATCTTTGCAAATGGCGGCCTCTTAGTTAACAAGACATTTATTGGGAATTTGACACTACTTTATAAAGCCAGTAGGGCTTCTATTGATGTTTTTATTATTGATTTAACACTTCTCACTGAAGGATAAATGAAGAGAAAAATTTTCGCCTTGACCGAGACTCGAACTAAGAAGCCGCCATTTGCAAAGATAGAAGCAAAGGTTTCAAAGCATTTGGGGCGAGGAAATTACAACGTATATAAGAGAAAAATTTGCGTCTAGATCGCAACTCGCATCGGTAGCTCAGTTGGTAGAGCATTTGGCCCGGCAAGCCAAAGGTCCCGGGTTCGAGTCTCGTTCTACAAGAAAAAAAAAATTTCTCTTCAAATATAATTTATCCTTCAGTGAGAAGTGTTAAATCAATAATAAAAACACATTAATTTTGTATTTCAGCTCATTTACGTCAAGAAGATCGGGATAAGAAGATTCCTGGGCAACGCCGGATAATCAGCATGGGATATCTAAGAAATATAAATTTATAATTATTTTTCTTCTATTTATTTAACTAAACATAAAAGAACATTATTTTTCATTATTTAGGCATAGCAGCGCATGCCAGGTATTAGCTAGTAGATAATATAATTTACGGTAACTAAATCCGGTTCTGGAGAAATGCATTGAGAGTTAAAACCAGAAGCAAATGGGTTAAGAAGAACCTCATAATATTACTTCCTGTTGTAATTAAAACCGGATATTTATCCCCATATAATAATAATGATTTTTTATTTAATATTTAAATATAATTACATTTATTTTTATTAAGAATGGAAATAAGATTGATTTACAGAATTCAAATTTTTTTATAAGTATGTAAAAAAAATTAAAACTGGTCAATATAATATTTAATTTTAGGAAGTGATATTTTGAGGTTATTTTAATTATATTATTTTTAGTCTGATCATCTAACCTGTCCAGACTGGACAAGCTGACGATAAAACAGAATTTTTTTTAAACATGTCCAAGAACAAATCAAGATTAATATTGAGGTAAGATGATCAGACTAAAAATAATATAATTGTCAATATAAACTGTTAATACAGTCAGATGTATTTATAACTGATTTAAAATATGTAAAAATACTTAAAATATTTGAATTGATATTTTTTATTAACAAATAAATGGGATTGGATGAATTGGATGGGAGTCAGCCAGTAGTACTCCTTCCTTTTCAGTTGGACCAATCAGAACTTCCAGATTATAACAGAAATGAAATGGGATTTTTCCCAGAACAACAAGATGGCTACAATATTTGAAAGAAGTCAGACATGTAAAACTACAGGTCATCAAGAAATGAGAATTATAGTTCATTTCTTGATATAAAAGTAAAAGTGATCCCACAACAGGCCTGGAGGCCCTTGGGGTAGTAGGAGGTTAAGGCTCCCACTTTTTCTAGACAATCGGCACTTTATGCCAGCCGGGTTGTCAGCCATGCGTGACGGCCGCCTTTACCCCCAGAACAAGCGTCTGGTACTCATTTCCGTTAGGGCCATAGTGCCGCCAGAGGGTTTGGGTCAGTTTAAAAATCCTGACCCCAACGGGATCATTCTTGATATTAGTTGACAAAATTGGGTTAAAGTTATGGAAAATAATATTATAGTAGAAATTTAATTCATGTGGAGTATAAATAATCAATAAAGTGGAAATAAAGTGTTAGTGAAAAATTGACCGTTGGAAATAGTCATCCATTACATATATGAAGTAATAATCTTCTATAAGAGAATTTATTAATTTAAGCCGGAATCTTTTAAATTATTGATCTTTTACAAGATTCATCTAAACAGAAGTGAAAACTTTAATAAAATAACATTTAAGAATTACATTAATGTTTTTATTACCTCACCTCATATCCTTTTTCTTCTATACTGCGTTTCGGAGCTTATCTCCATCGTCAGTAGCCTCTGGTCGACCGGTGTTATGTCCTTTTTGGCGGTTTCCTTCTTACTTCTATCGGTGGACCGATGAACCTCTGGATCAGGTCAAAATGTGCAGGAGTTTCAAAATTCATGAGTTTGTCTTTCTTGTTTTTTGGATGTGGATTTTTTCCCAGACTGTGAGTTCCTTTAGTTTATCAAGAAACGACATAACACCGGTCAACCAGAAGCTACTGACGATGGAGATAAGCTCCGAAACTGCAGTATAGAAGAAAAAGGATATGAGGTGAGGTAATAAAAACATTAATTTAATTCTTAAATTAAACCTCATAGTGTTCTTTCCCTGTGAAAGTTAAAAAAAAAACATTTAATTTAACTGTTAACAAAAGTGTTGTTACTTATTCATGTAAGAAACTTTTCCTCATTCCTCTGACGGGAGTCATCAGTGCCGTGGCAAATAACAGTGATATAAATTATTACAATCATATATCTACAACATGGGACATCACATCAACAACCCACCTTTATAATTTTATAAAGTTTTATAAATAATTTAATAGAGAAAGATGCAGCGTATACTTACTATCAAGTAAGTCCAGAATGTAACATTGGGATCACCTCTGATTCTCTGACATGGACTGCCAGCGAGAAGGTTGGCTTCACCATTTGACTGATCGACATCACAGCGCACAATGCAAGTTTTGTTTTCTAACCTTCCAGGCAAAAACCTGGGATGCGACATGTAAAATTTTTCCCACTGCCTCCAATCAATTTATAATGACAGTGCTGTCCTCTGGGATTAAGTTGTTCATCGCTGTACAAACTCGCGTTGATTGCTAGTTGTTTACTGTACTTGGTATAAACTTTACATTTCACAGTTCCATCCACGTCTGTGTAACATAAATGTGGAGGTTCATATTCTATCGTCGTTATTGTCTCGTTCGCATCTCTTCGTTCTCTCGTATTTTCTTCATTTTCAATCTGATCTTCATCATGTATCTGATCTTCATCCTATTTGATAAAATAATAATATCATTAAAAATCTAATATAAAACACCATTTATCATGATTTAAATCATTTGATTTAATCATGATTTAAATTAAATTAAATTTCTTCTTGTAAGCCCATGTTTCCCTTAACAGAGATTTAGGCGCTCTCCCCCTACAGGGAAGAATTTGAACCATACTAATTTAGTTACACTTGTTTTCGTATAGATGTCATTTGAGTGGTCCATGGTCAGCATTCCGCCTCATACTGACACATCTAGGAAACCAAGGTAGTACTAGGACAGGAAAATTCAATAAATTTCGCTTAGAGGCCTTTTCATTCAGGCTTAAGGATCTTTAACGAGCCTGAAAATGTTCAGACTCGGGACCCATGGCTTAAAGTCCCTCCCGGAGGACTTGCTCCTTGGATTTTTCCATCCTAAAAAAATCTTTCGACCCCGGCCGGGATTGAACCCGCGACCCTTGGGACCAGAGGCAAGGAGCATAACCACTAGTTCACACCGCGGCCGACATTAAATTAAATTTACAATTTAAAATAAGTAAAGAGTAAATGTGAGACTAAGAGGCCCTTGAGGTAGTAGGAAGTTAAGACTTCTACCTTTTTACTTTCTAGACAATCGGCATAAGATGTTAGCCAGATTGTCAGCCTTTCAAGATGACAGTCTTTACCCTATTACATACATACATAGACTTCCATCTTTCTAGACAATCAGCACAAGATATTAGCCAGATTGTCAGACCTACAAGATGACCATCTTTACCCTAGTACATGTTATCTATTTATATTTTTTAAAACCTGGTTAACTCTGCCAGGTAAAATAAAGCTATTATTATTATTATTATTATTATTATTATTATCTATAATGGCATAGCCCAAAGTTGAGCCATAGCATCTCCTAGTCTCCTTAGTTAGGAGTTACTAGAGCAAGTTAATTTAGTTACCTTATTTTCTCACAGATGTCATCAATGGCATGTGGTCAACATATCGACACAATGAGACATCTAGCAGGCAACTAAGGTATTACTAGGATGAAGAAGGTCGGTAAATTTTGCTTAAAGGGTTTTTTTTTACTAAGGCTTAAGGATCTTTTTTACATGCTTTATATTAGCTTGATCTATCTATCTATGTAACGGAATCTTTCAACGTGATTTTCACCCACTTAAAATCATTGGATCGACTTGAAACTTTGTATACTTGTAAAAGACCCGTGACAATACAATAATTTCATATTTTGTTTCTAAAATCATGGCCAGAATTATCAGGAAATCAAAAAAAGCGTCTTTGTATCTATGCAACAGAATTTTGGAACACGATTTTCACCCACTTAGAAACATTGGATCGACTTGAAACATTGTATACTTGTAAAGGACCCTTGACAATACATTAATTTCAGATTTTGTTCCTAAAATCCTGGCCAGAATCATCAGAAAATCAAAAAAATGAAAACTGGGTTGCGGACTTGTCGACTTTTTAGTCAATCGTTGTAAGAGCTTAGTTGGTAGAGCGGTGAACTCCAGTGCTATATAATTTCAGTAATCCATAGGTCGCTGGTTCAAATCCGGCTGGGAGGTTTTTTTTTAGAAGAGTATTACTTTTATCTCATACTACAATAGTATCAAATTTAAAGATATTTACATTTTTTTCGTATCCTGTAAAATATTAAAACTAAAAAATAAATAATAGTTTTAAAAAATTAAACAACACGCCTTATTAGAAAACCGAACTAAAAAAATGAAAAATAGTTTTAATTTCCAACATGCTTGGGATAAATAATTTTACCATCAAAGCGTGGGGTGCTTTTTATCACTTTTACATTTTCTTCTTAGAGACTTTACTTTTACCAATATCTGTTTATTATCAAATATATTAATTGATAAAGGGCACCCCACGCTTTTGATGGTAAAATTATTTATCCCACGCATGTTGGAAATTAAAATTATTTTTCATTTTTTAGTTCAGTTTTCTAATAAAGCATGTTGTTTTAGTTTTTTAAAACTATTATTTATTTTGTTGTACTTACAGCAATGGTGACCATGATTAAAAATTCAACTTCCTACATTTCGGGGTTGCTAACCTAAATAACTATACTGTAATAAAAAATAACTATACTGTAATATTACATCCTTACAAACACGTGTGCGGGAAGTAAAACCACTACCCTCTATGTATACTACATACAATGTATATACAAAAAATATTCAAAAGGTAGCGTTAATATACATTATACGAAACAAATCACTGCATTTAAAATGAACTGTACTTTATTTGAAACAATATAAAACAATAAATACGTACGTGCTGCCATTTTATAACTAAATTGATATCACGGCCTCCTGTTGTTTCAACTAATAAACATTGCCCACACTGTTAACGTTAGTCAGTTGTTTATAATGAACACAAATATTTCCAACAAAGATGTTATTATTTATTATTTTGAAAACACCATCGTGCAAAAAGTAATGTACAACGCACGTTTGTGAAGTGTTTTACAGAATCTCGGAAATTAAAAACCTCGCTATCGCTCAGTTTTTAAACATTTTCCTTAGTTCTGTAAAAACCACTTCTCAACCTCGCATCGTAATATAATATTACGAAATTCATCGGAGAACATTTTGTTTAAACAACTCACCTCATAGGATGCATGCTTCCATGATATCGCGATTTCAAACACAGTCGTGTTCATCTTCAGCCATAACTCCAACTGAAGATGAACACGACTGTGTTTGAAATCGCAATATCATGGAAGCATGAATCCTATGAGGTGAGTTGTTTAAACAAAATGTTCTCCGATAAATTTAAATGATATTACCTCATAATGTTTACTTCCCAACATTAATTTAATATAATATTACAAGCCTGAAAATCTTGAGACTGTGGACTCACAGCTTAAAGTCGCTCCCGGAGAACTTGCCAACTACTGTTGGTGTTTGGTAAGAGAAAATCCTCAGCAGGGCCACAAAGCCAATCAACTCACTGTTCATTTGTTGTTAAGCGGAGGAAAAAATTGAGATCTTAAAGTATGTTAGTAATTCTTTATTTATTTTAAACTGTTTTAACTGTACAATTGATATTGTATCAAGCTTTTGTAGCTTTTTACAGCAATTTAAAGGATTAAGGCTATTACATATTATTCAATAACTAGTAAATATTTAATTCCAATAAGGCAAAAAATAAAAAAAAAACTTAACATATTTGAATTCAGCACACCAAAATCAGGTTTACAGATCTCTTAAACCCTGTGCCACAGAAAATAAATTAAAATTTGCAGGTCTGTGTTAATTATGGTAATTAATAAGGGGCGGATTCCTACGACATGTCATATTTTTACCAAGCCTATATTCTAAGCTTCAAGTAATTATAAAAACATTTATATATGTCTTATTATTAAGATTAAGTGGTTTTTATTGGATCTTAAAAGTCGTATTTCTCACTTTTTCAGATCTTTGGTCATATTTCTGCTATTTCTATGATAAAGTCATATTTTGGGTTTATTTTAATAGCATTATATATATATATAATATATATATATTTATATATATTATAAAAGCAGAATAATGGCTTGTGAAATGAGATTCATGCGCAGAACAGCGGGTTACACCAGATGGGATCGGAAAAGGAACACCGATATCTTAAAACAATTGAAGACTACGCCAATTTTGGAATATATTAAACAGTACCAACTAAATTGGAAACACCATCTTGAAAGAATGAGTTCAAATCGGATCCCCAAAGCTGTTTATAATTATATACCAAGAGGACGAAGATCACTGGGCCGTCCTATGAAACGCTGGAGGGAAAATTTTCTATAGGATCATAACAGGCCTTGGCCTAATACTTGGAAGGAAGAAGAAGAAGAAGATTTAATAGCCTAGTCATCAGGCAATTGTAAATAACCAACATTGTATCTGTATAAAAATCGTCAGTTTCACAGTTCACTTGTTTGGAAGGTTTCTGTTAACAGGTAGCAAACGTTTGCACTGGACAATAGAAGAAAATTTCCTTTTTCTTATGATACAATTGAAAATGTATATATGAATGAACAATCAATATAGTTTGGGTAAAAAAAAATTCATTCAATTATAAGGTCATTTTTTGTCTTTTTTAGGTCATAAATGCATGCATATTTCCATTTTTTAGGTCATAAATGCATGCATATTTTCCATTTTTTAGGTCATAGAAATCCGCCCCTTAGTAATTAATAATAGAATCTACAGAATCATTGATATCATGTGTTTTCATTGGCAGTATAAATATCTTCTTCTTCCTTCCAAATATTAGGCCAAGGCCAGTTACGATCCTATAGAAAATTTTCCCTCCAGCGTTTCATAGGACGGCCCAGAGATCTTCATCCTCTTGGTATATAATTATAAACAGCTTTGGGGATTCGATTTGAACTCATTCTTTCTAGATGGTGTTTCCAATTTAGTTGGTACCGTTTAATATATTCCAAAATTGGCGTAGTCTTCAATTCTTTTAAGATATTGGTGTTCCTTTTCCGATCCCATCTGGTGTAACCCACTGTTCTGTGCATGAATCCCATTTCACAAGCCGTTATTCTGCTTTCATGTTGTCTTTTTAGTATCCATGCTTCACTACCATAGGTCAACTGTGGTCTAGCCAAAGTGTTATATAAACGTAATCCGGTGTTTTTTTGTAGAAGGGATGGTTTGATAACTTGATTATAATTCCCAAATTTTTATTAAAACTAGTAACTTTTCAGGGATAACCTTTTCATCCCAGATAGAGAGATAATATCCAAGATATTTAAATTGATTAGATCTCTCTAAAATTTTATTTTGTATGGGGTCCTTCTCATGAAATTCCATAATTGTAGTTTTGTTAATTGATATTTCCATATTAAATTTGGCACCTATTTTTGTAAATTATAAATTGATTGTTGCAAATCATTTTTGGAAAGTGCCAGAAGAGCTAATCGTCTGCAAAAAGAATATCATCGAGTTTGAGGTTCCTATTGATGGGCATATATCCTCATGTTTCCTCCATTCGTTTATTATTCTATTTATATATATATAATGAAAAGCACTGTGAAAGTCCACATCCCTGTCTTACTCCAGTGTTGATCTTTTCCCAAGAAGATAATTTGCCATCTTGTTTAACAGAGATTTCATTATCTTTATAGATGTTGAAGATATTAGTAATATATTGTTATGGAACGTTATCATCAGCTAAAATTTGTAGTAATATATTTCTGTCTACTTTGTCAAAAACCTTTATGAAGTCAACGATGGTGATATGAGATTCTATATTGAATTCCTTGTACTTTTTAATAGTAATTTTAGAGTGAAGAATCCATCTATTATGAATATATTATTTATAAAGTGACTAATGTTGATATATGTGTATTTATAAACTTTATAAATAATTGATATCTTTTAAAGTTTAATGTGTGAGCACTTACATAATCTTCCTCTTGACCTTCTAGAGGAGGTTCGACATGACCGCTGCCCAAGTCACCATCTTCAGTAAACATTTCTATAGTTGTTACTGGAGGGTCCATTTCTAGCATGTCGAACCTTCCTATTTCTGCAAGTTCTGTGTCACAGTCATACTTACAGTTTGTTAGGTACAGTTCCCCAATCTGCAAAAACAGATATAAACAACTAAATTTTATTTATAAATGTAGCTTATAATTCATTTCATATGGATGTGAAATGTGGACTCTTCCTGAAAGAGAGAAGAAAAAAAATTTTTTTTGCCAAAGCCCCAGGTTTCTTTCGACATTCCTGCTGTTCTCTCCTGGCATGGAGTACTTGTAACCCACTTCTGAGGTTGGGGCGCCTGGAAGGCGGGGTTACATTGCCCTGATTATATGATGGGTGATGATGATGATGATAATGGTGCGCCAGGAGAGTCCCTAATCCTAAGCTTAATCTAAGATGAATATGAATGATGATGATTGCGATGGCCATATGATTTTGGGGACCGTTGGGGCTTTAAAGTTTTCCTGACATTTGTCTTACAGGTGAGGAAAAACTCCAATAAAAACCTCACCCAGAAAAACTGTGCCGACCGGGGATCGAACCCGGGCCCGCTGCGTCACAAGGCAGCACGCTACCTCGAGACCACAGCAGTGGACTAGAGAGAAAATATTATAAGAATAAAGTGTTTAGGAAAAAGTAATGTATAAATTCTCAATAAAAATAGTTCTGAATAGAAGACGTCAGTTGGTGTGATGGTAGTGACAGCTATTAGCCTTCCGATGAACAAGAATTGTATAAGTGGAAAGAAATCTTCCATTATTTTCCAAGAGGAAGAAGAGATGTCGGACGTCCTCGGAAGAGATGGTCTTAGATCTATTAGTGAAGACGGAACAGGCAACTCTTGCCTAAACCAGGAAGTGAAGAAGAAGAATAAGAAAGAAATGTTAACATATGTATTGTCATTTGAATGATACCGTATAATTGACAGTACACTAGTATGTAGAACTAAAGGTCCAGGATTCAAATCCTGATTCAAGCATTAATTTGTCTTTCTTAAATTAAAAAAAACAAAATGTAAAGATGAATTTACTTACTTGCTTTGGATCCCAGGAATGACAAGCAGGTTGGACACACCTTTCATGTTGCAGAATGGCATCATCGGTACCACATAAGAAGAATACACCAGGTTTATGATCAGAATCAAATCGAGTGACAGTTGGAATGCATAGGAGTAGAGCATAGAACACACCGGCTAACAACAAGATGAGTGCTAGCATCACTCGCAGTCCACGTCCATTGTTAGAGCGGAGTCCACTCATTCGGTCTGCCAATGGACATACCACCCATGGACCCAGCAGTGCAACTAAAAATATATCATTTCATTTAATATTTAAAGGAAGGTTCATTTAAATTAATGGAGAGTTAGAATTTTCACTACTTTGGCATATAATAAATTTTAAAAAATGTTGAGCAAATTTAACATTAAATTAGCACCGAAAAATGAATAGATAATTTTTACACCAATTTACATTCTACCACTTATATGGGTGTGAAACATGGACTCTTACTTTAAGGGAGGAAAGGAGAATAAAATACTTAGGAAAATTTTTGGGCCAAAGAGAGATGAACAGACAGATGAATGGAAAAGACTACATAACAATGAACTACATGGTCTTTATAGGAAGCCAGATATAATAAGAACAGTTAAGTCTCATAGACTGCGATGGGCAGGACATGTTGCACGTATGGGGAATGAAGTGCATGGAAGCTTCTTGTACGAAAACCAGAAGGAAAATGCCCAGTTGGTAGACCAATAATGAGGTAGGAGAATAACATTAACTGTGATTTGAGGGAAGTAGATTATACAGAGAATGATTGGGAAGCCCCTCCATGGTATCTTTACCTTGTCGTGGTGGAGTGGCTTGCATGCTTAAATGATCCTGAGAGCTATGCCGGTGGTAGCATTGCTGCCGATAGGGTTACCCATGCCGGATTGGTCGAAGGTGATAAGCCAGATGAAAAAAGTACCTTGGGCGAAAGAGTGACGATCTTTCACTGTAAAAATACAACCATCAAAGAAATGCGGACATGGGTTCATCTGGGGTAAAATTTTCCGGAGGTCAAATAGTCCCCCATTCGGTTCTCCGGGCGGCGACTACTTCAGGGAACCCATGCCAAAGGCTCTGTCCGGGCGGCCATTAACCTACGGGTTCGATAGTGCCAGTGAGTAAGTAAGTAAGTATGATTGGGAAGCATTAGCTTAGGATAGGGATGTATGGAGAGCTTATGTCCGCGCGGCCATGAACCTATGGGTTCGATAGTGCCAGTGAGTAAGTAAATAAGTACCAATTTACATAGGAAAAACAAAAAGAAATTTGAAAACAAGGGTGAAAGAACATCTTAGAAATGTCAAAAATGGTGAAGTGGAAAAGTCAGCAGTAGCTGCTCATTCTAGGTCTGAAAAACATCTAATTGAATCCAAAGCCAGTCTAATTAAACAAATAAAAAAGTAAAGGTAAAGTGATCCCACTTAAATAATGGAAATGGACAGCTAATGACAAATGAGGGAAATTTTGAGGAATTGGCTGAATTCAAATACCTAGGAACAATAATCACAAATAGGAATGAGACGCACAAATAAATTAAACATAGGCTCAATTCTGGAAATGCGTGCTATTATGCATTGCAGAGACTCTTGATGTCCCAACTCCTTTCAAAAAACGTTAAACTGAAAATATATAAAACAATTATTCTACCAGTTATATTATATGGGTGCGAAACATGGACTCTTACTTTAAGAGAGGAAAGGAGATTACAAGTATTTGAGAATAAAGTACATAGGAAAATTTTTGGACCAAAGAGAGATGAACAGACAGGTGAATGGAGAAGACTACATAACAATGAACTACATGGTCTTTACAGGAAGTCAGATATAATAAGAACAGTTAAGTCTCGTAGACTGCGATGGGCAGGACATGTTGCACGTATGGGGAATGAAAGACTTGCATGGAAGCTTCTTGTAGGAAAGCCAGAGGCAAAACGCCCAGTTGGTAGACCAAGAATGAGGTGGGAGAATAACATTAACAATGATTTGAGGGAAGTAGATTATACAGGGAATGATTGGAAAGCTTTAGCTCAGGATAGGGATGTATGGAGAGCTTATGTCCGTGCGGCCATGAACCTACGGGTTCGATAGTGCCAGTGAGTAAGTAAGTAAAGTGATCCCACAACAGGCCTCAGGAGGTCCTTGGGGTAGTAGGAGGTTAAAGCTCGCACTTTTTTCTAGACAATCGGCACTTGATGTCAGCCGGGTTGTCAGCCCTGCATGACGGCCGCCTTTACCCCCAGAACAAGCATCTGGTACTCATTTCCGTTAGAGACTGAGTTGACCCCAGGGCCATAGTGTCGCCAGAAAGTTTGGATCAGTTTAAAAATCCTGACCCCACCGGGACTTGAACCTGCGACCTTCTGACTTGTAGCACAGTACCTTAACCACTATGCTACGGTGTGCCCCAATTAAACAAATAGAAAAACTAAAAGAACTCACGGTTTGGGGGAAAAATCCACATTAAAAAGAAACAAAAACTTATGAACTTCGATATTCCCGCGAATTCTGACTGGATCTGGAGGTTTATTGGTCCACCAATAGAGAGAAGAAGAAGTAGTTCTTTTGATCGACATAACATCAGCCAACGAGAAAGTACTGAAGATGAAGCTCCCAAGGTTTTGAAACCACGGTCTAGTTAGAAGACTGGATATGAGGTGAGGTATGAAGCATTTTAATTTAATCTTAAATTAAACCTCATAGTGATTTTTTGCTATAAAAGTTCAATATCAGATTGCAATGCTAATAAAGTTTATGTTATCTTTATCACATATTACGTAAGAAATAATGGTATTTATTTGGTTATAATCTTACCTAGAGGTGCAACTGCAGAAACAATTTGTGCTTCAAGTGCAGTGAGACCCACATTACGCATGTGCAGTGGTAGAAATGGAAATATGCAGCCAATCCCTGCAAATCATACAAACAACACATTTATTAAATAGTGACATGACAGCACCAAAAAAAGGTAAGGCCAAGTAAAGTGGTTGCTATCACTGACTAGCAGATGACAATACATATTGTTTTTATTTTAAAATACAATAGGAAGTAACATTAAGAAGTTTTGGCACCAATAAATAAATTTAGTCTGGGTAATCTTCTAAGTACCAATAAAAAAGTCAATGTTCCAGACAGTAAGAAATCTGGAATTTATCAAATAAATTGTGAAGATTGCAATAAAGTTTATATAGGAAAAACAAAAAGGAATTTGGAAATTCGGACAAAAGAACATTTCAGAAATATTAAAAATTGTGAAATTGAAAAATCTGCAATTGCTGCACATAGTTTATTAGAACATCATAAAATTGGAAGAGAAGCTAAACTTTTAAAACAAGTAGAGAAACCTTTGGAATTGACAGTTTGGGAAAAAATATACATTCAGAAAAACAAAAATAGATCAATGAATTTTGATATCCCTAACGAAATTACATTGATTTCGAAGTTCATAAATTCAACCATAGATGGCAGCACTGAAGATGGCGACAATAGAATAGTTGACGGCCGAAGAATTTCATCAGTCGGAGTTATGGCTGACAATGAACATGATTATGTTTGAAATCGCGATTTCATGGAAGCATGAATCCTATGAGGTGAGTTGTTTAAACAATATGTTCTCCGATGAATTTTAATTAAGAAGTTTAATGAAGTTATGTAGTATAGCAGGATTTTAATATCATAATAAGTATGGAAGTTAAAGTTAATAATTTTGTATTTTAAAATTCTTTTAATATTTAAATATAACTTAAATAAAGAAAAACATCTAAATAATTCATTGTTGTTCATTGTTGAATAAAAATGTCTCAGTAACAATTAAAGAAATTGTATTACATATTACACATCCAAGTTAACTGTTCACGGGCGGAGGGGAAGAGTTTTAGCGCTAGTGTCGCCGATCTACTGAATCTGTGGAAGGGATGTAGGAGAAAACTGTACATCCGATCACGTATTGAAATTTTTCAACTTCAAATGTGGGGGGAGAATCCCTAAACACGTGTGAGAGTTCTTAACAGTGTTGTCAAATTAGTCATTTAAGCACGGAATGCTCAAGCGGTCTGATAATTTAAAATCACAGTATTTGTCATCTCTCCATTGCCAGACTCACAGTAAATCACAAGTGGCAACATGTACTGAGAAGGGCAAGGAAGGGACAGCTCATTCCTAGACGTAACCCCTAAAGTAACAGGGTTGTCAAGTTAGTCATTCTGCCACTGACCGCGCAGAACGACGGATCATTAATACATAGTATTTGTCAGCTCTCTACCTGCCAATCAAACAACATAATATAAAGGACAGGAAGTGGCAACATAGTAAGGAATAGAAAGAGAAAGACGGTTTGTTAGTTAACATATTTTCCGCCTGCACAAAACACTTGGATGGGTAATAACAGTCTTTATAAATAATGCTTTTAAAATTGTTTTAAGTCATTGTTGTCAGAATTATAAAGTTTTCTGTTATAACTGTAATAAGAACACCTTCTTAACTTCATATTTTTAAATAAAAGTAAACTAAACTCTGATTGGATGTTAAAACAATTAACTTTTTGATTTAACAAATCAAATTTAAACCTGGTATTTAATGGGATAGCCCAATATAATTTAAAATTACTATCATGTGATGTAATAATGTTCTTTAAAATTATCAAAGAATTACACTAGTCTTTCTTCATATAACTTCCCACAAAGATAGAAGCAAATAGAACTCTACTGATAAAATGTGATATTTAATACAAGAAGAATAGTTGACTCAAGAAAAGAAAATAATTTAATTTTAATTGACGGTGAAGAATAATACCACCTATATTTACTTGATCTGCTAGGAAATTAAATAGTAAATAAATTTACAATTATTTCTACAAGAAACAGTTTTCAGTGATTTTAAAGTGTTTTCCTATCCAGTGTACCAACTTCCGACCCTAAGAAGAGATTCCAGCTCTACCGAAAATCAAACCCAACCTGAACCAGTAATTCTTTTTTTTTTTGACACCAATCCTTCAAAATGTTACTACAACATCGGGCATGAAGAGAGTTAGCAGCTTCAAAATGTCACCACAACATGGGAAAAGAATTACTTCTTCAGTAGGAAGGAAATAACACTATGAGGTTTAAATTTTGTTTAGTTGTTTCTTGACTCACCTCATACTTCTTAACTCCCTTGCATATCTAGATTTCATCACTGTATTTTTGACATTCTCAATGCTGTTCACGTTCACAACTGACGTCCAATGGTCTCCTCTCCTGCAGACATCAGTTGTGAACGTGAACAGCATTGAGAATGTCACAAATACAGTGACGAAATCTAGATCTGCAAGGGAGTTAAGAAGTATGAGGTGAGTCAAGAAACAACTAAACAAAATTAAGAAGTTTGTTTAATAATTAAGACATTTACTATGTAATTTGATCCTTCCGGGGAAATTCTCGTATAAGACTTGAAAGCATAATAATAGTCCCTTCGATTGGTTGCTGGCCAAAGGAAGGCAAGACCAGTGATGGGGCTGCCATCTTATAGCCTCTGGTCAGGTTTTCTGGAGAAGAAAAGAAAATAAAGAAAAGAAGAAATGGAAGAAAGGAAAGACTCCCTAGCCCTCGGATGCCCTAATAGCGTCGGGGTGGAAAAAAACAAGAGTTAACCAAGAGAGGTTAGATAGTAAAGTTAAAAGAGTGCAAAACACAAGTAACTGGAAGAAATGTTTTGCTCAGCTTGGGCACCTTGTGGTCGCCATCCACATATCCCCTAGATGAGGATCTCCAAAGCTGTTTATAATTATATACCAAGAGGACGAAGATCACTGGGCTGTCCTATGAAACGCTGGTGGGAAAATTTTCTATAGGATCGTAACAGGCCTTGGCCTAATACTTGGAAGGAAGAAGAAGAAGTATGTAATTTGACATTCAGTCTGTAATCGCTGATGATGGAGCTCAGAAGCCTTGAAACATATGTTTGACAAAAACAACCATAAGAGATAAGAATGTACAGACTAAATGTCGTAAGTAATACATAGTGTCCCTAAATCTTAGTTTCAGTTTTTTAACTAGCAATAAATTAAATAACTGACTTAAAATACTGAAAAAAAAAACTATATTTTCTGTTTATTATACTTTTTACTTTACTTGATAATTCATTGTATGTGTGTACTCATACAACCCCATGTGGGAGAAGGGTGCTCTTTTGCAGAAGTTATTTAACCAAGCTTATTTAGTTATTATATTTCAAGAGAAAAAATATATGCTCGGACTAGGACTCGAAACCAGGAGATTTAGCTTTCTAGGCCAATGCTCTACCGACTGAGCTATTTGGACGAGTTCCAATCTAAACGCAAATCCTTCTCTTATATACGCTGTCAATTTCTGCACGCCAAATGTTATGAAACCTTTGCTTCTATCTTGCAAATGGTGGCTTCTTTATTAAAAAGACATTTATTTGGGAATTTTACATTACATTATTATAAAGCCAGTATGGCTTCTTTTGATGCTTTTATTATTCATTTCATACATCTCAATGATGGATAAATCATATTTGAAGAGAAAAATTATATGCTCAGACTGGGGCTTGAAATGAATAATAAAAACACTGATTATTTACTTATGCTTATTTTCCTGCAGATATTAGCAAGTGATAAGTGGTTAGCTCATTGCCTTAATGGAACACCTAGTAGGCAATTAATGTATTACTTGGATGGGAAAGGCATATTATATTTTTTTGTTCAGAGGCTATAATTTTACTTGAGGTTTTTTATGAGTCCAAAAATCTTCAGAATAGAGGCCCAAGATTTAAACTCCCTTTTGGAGGACTTGTCCTCTTGATTTTTCTATCCTAAAAAAATCCATGGAAGACTACCAAAGGCCATCTGTGCATGGAAAATTGAAAGAAGGAACAGAAAAGGAAGATGAAGAACAACCTGGAAGAACAACATTTGAAATTCAATGAGGAATTTTGGTGTAACAGATGAAAACACAGAGGACAGGGAACAATGGAGAACTTTAATTAAGGGAAATTTGTGAATGTTTATTTTAAAATACATTAAGAGGTTTGTTTAATAATTAAAACATTTTGTCTGTTTATTCTTACCTCTTAGTTGTTTTTGTTGAATATATGTTTCAGAGCTTCTTAGCCCCATCGTCAGTGATTATAGCTGTCTGTTTGTTCTTACCTCTTAGAGTTGTTTTTGTAGAACATATGTTTCAGAGCAATTACAGCTGTAATCGCTGACGATGGGGCTAAGAAGCTCTGAAACATATTACGACAAAAACAACTCTAAGAGGTAAAAATGAACAGACAGAATGTTTTAATTATTGTAAATGTTTGTTGCAAACTGATAGTCTATAAGTTCGTAGTCATTTATATATATATTTTTTAATTCATGTTAATTACTAAGATTGGTTGGAGAAAACCCTCAATGATGAGGAAAATTCTCAGAATGAATGAATGAAAAATCCATTGACCCCGGCCGACTTTGAAGCTGTAACCCTCAGATCAGAGGTAAGGAACTTAACCATTAGACCACTGAGGCTGATGATAATTCAATGAGTAGACAATATTCTACTTTAATAGTGAGTGGAGAACATGTTTTTATCGACTTACCTCATATATTTCCAAATTTCTTCATGGCTTCCATGAAGAGGGACATGATATTGTCTGAAACCGTCGGTATCAAAGAAATTTGAAAATATATGAGGTGAGTCGATAAAAATATGTTCTCCACTCACTATTAATGATATAACCTCATAATGTTTACTTCTCAATATTAATTTAAATGTGATATTCTACTTATTATGGATCCTTCATGATGTTTTTATTTGATATTCTTACACCACGTGAATTTTGATCGTTCATAATCAATTTGCAAATACTGTACATTATAATAAAAAGTGAAATTACCTCCAAAAAAACAGAAGAGAAGAATTTTAAGTGCAACAAGATTGTTGCTTGCAGTCTTCAAAATGATGTATTTCTTTTGATTTTTCTGCATTTCGTCCATTTTCTGCGTTTCATCCATTTTGCATAGACTTCTAACTCATACCACACCTGCCAAACAAATATCAACATGAAATTAACAAGTACATTGTGTTTTTTCATAATAATTTATTATAAAAAGTCCACCGCTGTGGTCTCGAGGTACCGTGCTGCCTTGTCACGCAGTGGGCCCGAGTTCGATCCCTGCTCGGGACAAGTTTCCTGGGTGAGATTGTTTTTCGAGGTTTTTCCTCACCTGTAAGACAAATGTCAGGATACTTTAAGGCCCAAACGATCCCCGAACATCATCTGGCCATCAATATCATATTCATCTCATTAGATTAAGTTTAGGTTTAAGGCCTCTCCTGGTGCTTCATTACCCATCGTCATCACCCATCATATCATCGGCACAGCGTCACCCCGCCTTCCAGGCACTCCAACCGCAGAAGTGGGTTACAATACACCAATGCCAGGAGAGAATACCTGAAATGTCGAATGACAAACAGGTGGCATCGAACAAAAAAACAAATTATTATAAAAAAAGTATAATGCATCAATATCAAGAATAAATTTAAAAAAGTTTAACATAACTAGAGACAAAAATATGCACCTGAACTGGGATTTGAACCCAAGACCTCCACCTTTGAGCTTCTTAAGTGCATCTCTTGGAGGAGCAAGCAATTTCTCCCTTCTTTTAACCCCTAGTTCCCCCGTAAGCAGAAAAACTTATATTGAACTTTTATAGGAAAAAATAATCACTATGAGGTTTAATTTAAGATTAAATTAAAATACTTCATACCTCTCCTCACATCCAGTCTTCTAATTATACTGCAGTTTCAAAGCCTTGGCAGCTTCATCTTCAGTAATATCTCATCGACATAACATCAGTCGGCAAGATACTGATCAGTTCTTCTGATCGACATAACATCAGTTGATGAGATGTTACTGAAGAAGAAGCTGCCAATTCTTTAAAACTGCAGTATAATTAGAAGACTGGATATGAGGTGAGGTATAAAGTATTTTGGAAAAACTGCACTTAAACTAGCGTGAAATATTTTGAAAGTCCTATAGAACAACTGTGTGCATGTGCCAGAGTTTATAGAGCCAGCGATAACCCACAATCAAACTACATATTGATTATTATCCTCAATTACTATCCGTTGCTAAGATATTTAAATGACCAATATTTGCAATAAATCCCAAAGTCTATGTTAAAAAAATGTATTAATAATACCTAAATTACCAAACGTTTATTAAAAATGGGTGTACACTTACTTATCACTCCCTAACACTGATCCAACCAGTGATAACCCAAAACATCGAGAGAAAAATCATAGACTAAGTAATATACTCTGTGGAGAAAATAGCAGTTACCATCACAATATTGTCTAACAGTGTTATACTATTGTGATTTGCACATTTAAATAAATACTTAAAAATTGTCTAAAAATTGTTTGAAAAAGTTAAAAATATTAAATAATTCAAAGTTAAAATTGGGAAACACATTATGAGGTTCTTAATTAATAAATTAATGAGTCATTTTAACATCTTACCTCATATTTCATGTTTTATCAAACACGGTAACTATAGTTTTCAAATGATCTTGTCATTCATTTTCAACCGCCATTATAATGGCGGTTGAAACCGTGTTTGATAAAACATGAAATATGAGGTAAGATGTTAAAATGACTCATTAATTTATTATATTAAATAATGTTAATAAATACAGAAGAAGAGCTATAGTTTACAACAATATAAATGAAAAATCAAGTGCTAGTAGAAGTGCAGTTGAGCCAGTGTTTTAATTTAATCTTATAGATACTTTCACAAGCCTTAATGGGAGCGCTTCTTCTACAAGAAGCCATTATGATGGGATTTTACTAAAAAAATAAACTAATTACAAACCTTGTATGGAAATTATTGTCTATAGATGACTTGTATGGAAACATTAATATCCAATAGTAATTATCTGATTTTTTAGCAAAAAATTGCTTCTCTTGGTAGAAATGCTCCCATTAAGCCTTATGAAAACAAGTAACACTGATTACGAGGGACTATGGGTTTAAAGAGGGAAGAATGTGTGCTTGCTCAGGAGTTGCACCTAAGTAGCTCAACATAGAGCATCAGCACATAAAGCTGGAGATCTTGGGCTCAAATCCCAGCTCAGGTGCATATTTTTCTCTCTAGTTATGTTAACCATTGCCTACAGACAGCTTGTCCGGAAATATTAATTTCCATTAAGAAAGGATAATTATTTCATAATCATCAGCCTTTATATAAACTTATTAGACCTTATGGGTTTGTTATGGCCTCATGACATCATTTTCTACATCTTCTTAAATTTCCATCAAGAAAGGTTAATTATTTCAGAATCATCAGCCTTTATGTACTTATTTATTAATATTATGGATTTATGGGCCTCATGACGTCATTTTCTACATCTTAAATGTTAAATCTAATTTTTAAAGGTCTGTAATACCTGTCATACATTTCTTTTAATGTTTAAAAAAATAATATAGTATTTATTCTATATATTTTTTCAATATTTTATTTAATATTTTGTATGATTTATATTTTCTAATATTTATTTTATATATGTTGGTGATATTCATAAAAAAATGGAAATATTTCGTTTTTCCAAGTATTTGCTGCAAAATTTTGTATAAATACGATTTCGATAATTTGAATTTCCCGCTTTATCTCAAGGCAAACCTTTCGTGATTTACTAAAAAATCAGGAGGGAAATTTTATAAATATTTTAGATGTTGGTTAAACTGATACGGATTAACACAGTACGAATGGCCACTTATCTGTGCGGATGACATAAACAATATTATTGTACATATAACATTAATTCGAATTTTAAAACGTTTATAAGGTCTGAAATCGAGTTTAATACCGGTTTAATCGCCGCCGGAAAATGTAGATAATTATGATGTAATGTGGAGTGTAAAATGAAATTGTATATCCTCAGATAATTCGATGCAGCAACACTGGTGAGAGATTTCAAATTATTGTTAACATAATTTGTTGTTATTGTTATTTAATTATTGTTGTTATTGTGATTATTATCATTAGTTATTACTTAAATTGACAGAGTAAACGCCATTATTCCGTATCTTCCACTCAACCAATAAAATTTTATGTATGGTAATTCTACGGGATGTATTGGTCTACAAAAATGTAGCTTACACAGGTTATCTATATGTAAATGTGGAAGATATATACTATAATAGTCATTTCCCTAGCATATTTAACTTATGAGATACACGCTTACAATAACTAACTATAATTTCGTCCACATCCTTTTATTCCCCACAAATTTCATTCCATAATCGTTATTCCCTATGAATATATTAACAGCTAGAGCTTGAGTATCGGACCGGAAATTTGGAGATTTTTGATCGTGGACTTGTAAAACACAACAACACCTCGTTGATTTCTTAATTTTTTCCCCTCTTCATTTGACCATTTCCTTGCATCCATTCGTTCATTATTTATTCTTTGTGTTTTAAAATCTCATAAACTTGCGTTTTTCCACATTTAAATTTAGTCATTATTTCGCGTACTGAGAGTTTGTTTTTCTTTATCTTCAATCACTTTCACTTTTTCATTTAATGACAACGATACATACGATTTAGCCATCTTTATTCTGTAAATTCAGAACGCTACCAGTGAAAGATACGTACACGATCGGCCTCAGATCTTAAACTAATTTAAGATTTTACAGTGCACTGGTTATTTGTAAGACAGATGTCACACGCCAAACATTTGTTAAACGAACCTGCATTTCGCAAAACGGGCGTGCAGTGAGGCCGAAATAAAATTCCGGATACAGGTAGAAACCTACTTCACCCGGCGGCAGGAATCATCACTTATTGTTAATTCGCCTAACGGGAATTCAATGAAGTGGAAACTTATTTATTTCTCTCTCTATCTTTCCGCTTTATAAACATTTTTTTCATGAATTATGTAAACAATATCTTTCCGTTTCCGTGTTGGACAGATTCCGTTTTATACAAAGAATACACGTAAAATTACTATTATTTTGCCAGGACCAATAAATTTGTTCACATTGGACAGATTTCCGCATTATTCACGTTCCGGATTAAACAAGTTTTACTGTAGTATGCAAAATAAAAAATAAATCTTCTTAAACATATGATTTTATAAGCAAAATAAAAATCAGCATATTAATAACAAAGACACTAATTCGGGGTGGTCAAAAAAGTATGTGCGTGATCCACAGTTTAAAATTCCTCTCCCGACAGGTCATGCCACTGTAAGGTCCAGGTAGTGTGTGGCACGTAAAAAGTGCCTATAAGGTGAGATGTTAAAACTCTTAAGTTAATGGAATGAACAATAAAATACAGTAGTTTACTGCGAATCCCTCCATGGTATCTTTGCCTTGTCGTGGTGGAGTGACTTGCGTGCTTAGATGATCCCGAGAGCTATGCTGGCGGTAGCATTGCTGCCGATAGGGTTACCGATGTCGGACTGGTCGAAGGTGATAAGCCAGACGAAAAAAGTACCTTGGTCGAAAGAGTGACAATCTTTCACCGTAAAAATACAACCGTCAAGAAATGCGGACATGGGTTCAACTGGGGTAAAATTTTCCGGAGGTCAAATGGTCCCCCATTCGGTTCTCCGGGCGGGGACTACTTCAGGGAACCCATGCCAAAGACTCAAACATAGGGACATGTTCCTAGGAACATGGAATGTTAGAACTTTATACAATAGCGGGACGCTAGAGGTATTAACCCGTGAATTAGATAAATCACCCTTGGATATAGTCGCTTTACAGGAAGTTAGATGGCCAGGAGAAGGTAGTTAGATCAGGAAGCTTTGCATTATACTACGGGGGTGCAGAAAGACCTGCATTTGGAAATATAATGAGAACAGTTAAGTCTCGTAGACTGCAATGGGTAGGGCATGTGGCACGAATGGGGAATGAAAGACGTGCATGGAAGCTTTTTGTAGGAAAACCACAGGGAAAACGCCCAGTTGGTAGACCAAGAATGAGATGGGAGAATAACATTAATTATGATTTGAGGGAAGTAGATTATATAGGGGATGATAGTGCCAGTGAGTTAGAGTTAGTTTACTGCGAATAAATTGAAGAATCTCAGTTTTAATTACTGTTTATAGATATCTGTAGGTAACATATCTGCTCCAAGTTGTATCATATTTTAATATCTTTGTATTTTCTATATCGGTATCTCGAATTTTCGATTATTCGAAGCACTATGTCTATCCACAACACTTCGAAATATCGAAGTTCGACTGTACAGTTATATATTACAACTAACTCTCAAACTAGTGTTACACATTACTAACATAAAAATGCCCTTGTAAATATTGTAGTTTCATTTTTCTTCTTCTTCTTCTTCACTTCCTGGTTTAGGCAAGAGTTGCCTGTTCTGTCTTCACTAATAGATCTAAGACCATCTCTTCCGAGGACGTCCGACATCTCTTCTTCCTCTTGGAAAATAATGGAAGATTTTATTTGGTAATCTACTTTCTTCCATTCTTTCTACATGTTCTTTCCACTGTATCTTGTTGTTAAATATCTTTTCTTTTATGGAGTAGATCTGCAGTTCTTCACGGATATCCTCGTTTCTTATCTGGTCCATTCTAGTGCAGCTTTTTACTCTTCTTAAAAATTTAATCTCGGCTGCTTGGATTTTACTTTCTTGTTTGGTAGTGGTAATCCAAGATTCACTCCCATACAGAAGGACAGGGACGCCATTGTTTTATAAAATTTTAATTTTGTTTGTTTATGGGCTTTATTATTCATTTTTTTTATTATAATTGTAATTTATGAAATAACTTGTAATAAAAAGTAACACAACTCTAAATCTTCAGCCTACTGATCGGCAGCTCGTAATTTCAAGTGGTAGCGAATTTCAAAACAAAGAAGGTATGTTTTAGTTTAAAATATTGGGAACCCTGCTCAAAGAATACAATTCGATTGGTTTTTTATCCGGTGCATTCTCATCCAAGACACTACTTTTTGTTAACAAGGGTTTCACATGGTGATGGCTTTGAAAAATTCACAAATGTATATTACATAAGTAATATTGCATAACAAGTGATTCAGAAATATGGCTATACGTTTGATCGCATTTTGTGACGAAAATATTGTTATTAAAGGAAATATGATGTTATCATTGGAAAGGGAATCCTTCAAATTACAACAATAGAACAAAAAAACAAATCACTGCTCACATGCAGCTTGGCGGGTTGATTTTTGTGGGCTAGCGTCGAACGCCTCCACAATTCTCTTCGTTGTTTCTGCATCCGTGCTAATGCGAGACCTTGCAGGAGGTTTGATTTTCTGCATCCTTCCCGTTTCCAGCAGTCGATTTTTCCACTTCCCCACAGTCGATGGCTGCAATGCTACGTTAAACTCACGTCTTGCGGCCTCACGATCATTAGAATACGTTATTGCCCATGCAGCAAATGCAATTTGCTGTTGCATATTCAACGTCATTTTGACTAATGACATAAGTTCTGCACTATTTTGTTTTATTCCATTGTTGTAATTTGAATATTGCCTTTCCAACGGTAATTTAATATTTGCTGTAATGGTAATATTTTCATCACACAACGATATCATCACACCCCGTATATCTTATAAAAGCAATTCCCTGGTTTCTTTTAATAAATGTTGCTTCAGTTTTAGGGAAGTGTTACATTTCTGACGTGAATGCTATGTTCTCATTTTAAATGAGGAAAATGGGACGAGTTTTAGGAGGCAGAAATGAAGTCATGTCCCATTGCACCTTACAGCAGGTTTTGGTTGAACACCAATCAAACTGGTTTTTTGAAAGTAAGGTGTAATCACAAAACAGTTTAATGCACTTGTCATGTACAAATTTCGAATACACATGACATTATCTATTCATGCAGACTTTAAAAAAAAAGCGCATGACGCATCAGTCGGAATGTCAAAACAAAGTGTGATTAATTCTGCCATTGTTTAATGAGGTAAGTTTTAAATTTTCGTTTAAAACAAAAACAAAATGGCAATTTGCGTATTACTTAAATTGAACAATCAAATAACACTATCAACACTTTTAAAATTCATATTAAAGCACCGTTGAGGTTATGTAATAAGATATTAATATAAAATTGGTACCTGGCAAGTCAGTCCTCAACTAAATTATTAAACTTGATTAAGTAATTCCAATATGGAGACCTTTCAAAAACAATGTTTCATCTTCTGCAGTACCAATTAAAATGCAGAATCGATACTAGTAAAATTCATGGTAAGATTACGTTGAGATATTAGTCACAATAGTTACGGTAATGCAGAAGATGAAACATTGTTCTTGAAAGGCCTCCATATTGGAACTACTTAATGAAGTTTAATAATTTATTTGAAGACGACTGACTTACCAGGTACCAATTTTATATTTAATATCTTATTAAATAACATCATCATCATAGTACATTCGCGAATTTAGGTCATTTCTTGACCTGTTTCGGCCTCAAGAGAAACACCATCCAGAAGTCTTTTGAGTGGACGTCCTGGTCCTCTTCTTCCTGCAGGTTGATATCTTAACATTTGTTTGGGTATTTTGTGATCTTCCATTCGATGAACCTGTTCCATCCATCTTGACTTATAATCAGAAATTTTGTTTTCTAAAGGTTCCATGTGTAATTTTTCTAAGCTGTCTTCATGTTTTGTGATCTAGTAGTGTGTATCCTGCAGTCCTCCGAAGGTATCTCATTTCAGCAGATATATCCTTCTGTTTCAACGTCCATACTTCGCTACCATACAAAAGAGTTGGAAGAGCCAGTGTTTTATACACTTTTAGTCTTGATTATCTTTGGACTAACTGTGGCTTGAAGATATAATTTATTGACCCTAAAATTCTTAAAAATTTAGATATTTTTGCATTTACATCCTTTCCTTCTTCATATGAGATATTGCATCCTAGATATATAAAATATTCACCTGCTCCAAAATGTTATTGTCCAGTACAATTTTACTTCTGACAGGATCTACACCTTGAAATGCCATAATTTTTGTTTTCTCTGTAGATATCTTCAATCCATATTCTTCTGTAATTTTGTTAAGTTCATACAGACCTTTCTGCAGATTATCTTCTGAATTTGCTATTATTATTTGGTCATCTGCAAACAATAGGGTGTTTAATTTTCTATTTTCTGATATTCTTATTCCAAATTTATATATAATTTAAATAACATATCCCCTGTTATACACAACCGGGACCTATCAACGCTTTTTTTATAAAACGAAAGACTGAGAATGTTTTATGAATGAATTACCACAAGTGCACATGTTATAATAAAGCAAGCGATAAAATATCAACAAGTTAATCCAGAAAATCTTAAAGATAGGATTTTCATTTACTCCCAATTAAGTTACGATAATTACACTCCAGCCCCTAACTAGTGTCTATAATATTTAAAAACTGGAGGTGGATAATCGAAATAGTGATAATCCTCAGATCCGCTTATCCCTATGTCAGCAAGAATTCAAGCAGTTAGAGAATCTCTTCCAGCAAAATAAGACTCGATGTTGTAAGATCAAAATGATGTCTGGTCGAGATTTTTGTTAGGGTTACTGTATTCTCCACTCTATCCTTTGGGTGAACCCAATAGTAATACACAGTAGCGGAAGAGCTTGATAGGGAAGCCCCGGGAGTGGAAACTTAATTGAGCACCACCCGCATTGCCCACGTCTATTAGCGTGTCCCAAGACGTAAAGATGGATTTTTTTCTTCGCAAAATCAAATAAGCATACCCTCTTTTTTTTTGACCTTAATAACTCGAATAACAAATATTATTACGATAGGATCATGACAACCAGTGCCGACTTCATGTCAAACATAATTAACTAACTCACTGGCACTACAGAACCCGTAGGTTCATGGCCGCGCGGACATAAGCTCTCCATACATCCTATCCCGAGCTAATGCTTTCCAATCATCCCCTGTATAATCTACTTCCCTCAAATCATAGTTAATGTCATTCTCCCATCTCATTCTTGGTCTACCAACTGGATATTTTCCCTCTGGTTTTCCTACAAGAAGCTTCCATGCACGTCTTTCATTCCCCATTCGTGCCACATGTCCTGCCCATCGCAGTCTACGAGACTTAACTGTTCTCATTATATCTGGCTTCCTATAAAGACCATGTATTCATTGTTATGCAGTCTTCTCCATTCACCTGTCTGTTCATCTCTCTTTGGTCCAAACTTTTTCCTAACAACGTTATTCTCAAATACTCGTAATCTCGTTTCCTACATTAAAGTAAGAAGAGTCCATGTTTCGCATCCATATAATATAAATGGTGAATGATTCAGACGAGAAGTATAGGTTTATTATTTCCAGTTTCAACGTTTTTTGAAAGGAGTTAGGAAGTCAAGAGTCTCTGCAATGCATAATAGCATGCATTTCCAGAATTGAGCCTATGTTTAATTTCCTTGTGCATGTCATTCCTGTTCGTGATTATTGTTCCTAGGTATTTGAATTCAACCACTTCTTAAAAATTTCCCTCGTTTGTCATTAGCTGTCCATTTCCATAATATAATGTATTTCTATGTGTGGTCATATATTTAGTTTTATTGATATTTACTTCCAGCCCCAATTTCTTAGTATTACTCAATAGTGTGTGCGTGTTGTCCTTTAGTATCTCCTCGCTATCGCCCAATAGTACTACATCATCAGTATGAACTAACAGCTTATTAATATCATTGAGTTGTAGGCCTTCTTCATCCTCTAAAGATTTGATGGCATGCTCTAGTACAATCATGTCAAACTTAAGTCATGACAATTTGTACTGAGTTAGTATAGAAGGATTGTAGAACTAAAAGTTTATTTAGTAAATAAAACATCAATATGCCCAAAACGTATAAATATTTCACAATAAATAAAAGTTCAAATTTCGTTCGCCTTACTTAGCAAGTACTGACATGTTTCGAAGCAAGTCAGCACGGGTTACCGTAGGCCTACCGTAACCAAATTGTACTTACAATTCTTTTATCACCAGGAAATATATGACCTATATAGATGATAACGATATAGTTATAGATATTAAAGTTAGACGTTTGGAATGGTTGGGCCATATTTGCAGAATGAACGAGACACGTTTGCCCAGGAAGATATCAAACGCTAAACTGGATGGAAGGAGAAAAGTTGGGAGACACAGGTTGTGCTGGGTGGACGATGTACAGGTGGACCTATGGAAGATTGGCATAACAAATTGGAGAAATAAGGCCATTGACCGAAGAGAATGGATGGTTGTTATGAGGGAGGCTAAGGTCAAACTGAAAGGACCGTGACGCCAATGTTGATAATGATGATTGTTTTAACATTATACAAATAAATTAAGAGGATATGCGTTAAAAATAAAATACTTCAATTTTTTGGAACACCCTAAAGTCCATAATTGTCACTTCCTCCAAAATGTAAAGCCCCGCGTTTTATGCCTTCGTGGTTCAATTAATACAATAGTCTTCCTTCCTCCTCAGAGGTTCAATGAACACAATAATCGCCTAAGACGATTTCATGCTGAAGTATTGCTATTAGTCCACCGCTGTGGTCTCGAGGTAGCGTGCTGCCTTGTCACGCAGCGGGCCCGGCTTCGATCCCCGGTCGGGGCAGTTTTTGTGGGTGAGGTTTTTATCGGGGTTTTTATTCACCTGTAAGACAAATGTCAGGAAAACTTTAAGGCCCAAACGGTCCCCGAAATCATATGGCCATCATCCTTATCATTATCATCCTTACCATTATCATCATCGTCCTTCACCGGTGTGGAAAGCAACGGGAAGCTACCACACCTACACAATTCCCTAGTTAAGCTGCATTTTCATGCTATGATTGCAGTGAAGGGCCTGCCTTCGGGCAGAATTACTATGGATGGTATTGCTATTACGACATGGTAAGATCATGGAAGCAAATGACGACTGGGGGAATTAACTTAGAATATATAGTAATAAAAACAGTAGCCTTTGCAGATGACCAGAATTTAATAGCAAAAACAGAGGACGAACTACAAAGAATGCTATATAAACTAAATGAAATTAAAAAAAAATTCAACATGGAAATATCATCAGAAAAATAAGAAACAATGGCCTTCAAGGGCGTTCATCCAGTTCGGACAAAGATAATATTAGAAAATAAACCAATAGAACAAGTGGTAAGATATAACTTCCCAGGTTGCGAAATATCATACACAGTGGAAACAGATATAAATAACAAACTAAATAAGTTTAATTATATAACAGGAACAGTAAAAAGAACTTTGAAAAATAAAGCCAGCGAAGATTCTATAATGAAATTATACAAGACAATGGCAGTGCCTATTATTACTTATGGATCCGAAACATGGACAGTGACAACACAACAATCTGCCAGAATACAAGCTGCTGAAATTAAATTCCTCAGACCAATAGCAGGATATCAAAGAACACACAAAAAACATAACACAGAAATAAGACAACAACTAAAAGTAGAGGAATTAAACACAACAATAGTGAAATACAGAAAAAAACTGGAAAGATCACTTGGCAAGGATGACTGAGAATAGAATACCAAAAGCAGCATACAGCTATTCACCACGAGGAAGAAGAAGTTTGGGAAGACTAAAGAAAATATGGAAACAGCAGCAATTTGGAGCCGGAACAAGCCTAAACCGCGAAGAAGAAGAAGAAGTATTGCTATGATTTCCTTTATTTATTTTTACGCGTCTGTCGTGTATTACTACACGAAATACAAAGCCGGATTATTTGAGAGAAGATGTAGACCATGTGACGAGCGAACATGTGTTGTAACCGATACTTGATCGGTCAAGACTATTCTTGGCTTCTAACTCTGTAAACAGCATCAGTTTAAGCTAGAGTGGAATTCCAATTGTTTCAAGAGGCAAAATGGATCTACAGACTTACTGTATATACAACTCCACAAAATAAAATAACATTTAATCAATTATTTTAGGTTTTCTAGTACTCTATCCATGTGAAAATTGTACTAAACAAATTCTTCATCCATCCTTAGTAATTCTGCCCGAGGGCAGGTCTTTCACTACAATCATAGTATTTTTCATGCTATGCTTTGCATCTTTACTAGGGGTGATTTTTGGGGACCGTTGGGCCCTAAGCTTCCTGACATTTGTCTTACAGGTGAGGAACAACTCTGAAAAAAACCTCACCCAGGAGCCTGTCCCGACCGGGAATCGAATCCGGGACCGCTGCGTGACAAGAAACGATTTTTTTTTTTGTAAGCCCATGTTTTCCCTTTACAGAGATTTAGGCGCTCTCCCCCTACAGGGAAGAATTTGAACCACATTAATTTAGTTACACTTGTTTTCGTATAGATGTCATTTTGAGTGGTCCGTGGTCAGCGTTCCGCCTCATTCTGACATCTGGGAAACCGAGGTAATACTAGGACGGGAAAATGCAGTAAATTTTGCTTAGAGGCCTCTTCATTCAGGCTTAAGGATTTTTTACGAGCCTGAAAATCTTCAGACTCGGGACCCACGGCTTAAAGTCCCTCCCGGAGGACTTGATCCTTGGATTTTTCCGTCCTAAAAAATCCATCGACCCCGGCCGGGTATGAACCCGCGACCCTCGGGACCAGAGGCAAGGAGCATAACCACTAGTCCACTGCGGCCGAATTTTATACTGCCGTAAATTCTACCTCCATCTTCTTCTTCTTCTTCTTCTTCTTCCTTCCAAGTATTAGGCCAAGGCCTGTTACGATCCTATAGAAAATTTTCCCTCCAGCGTTTCATAGGACGGCCCAGAGATCTTCGTCCTCATGGTATATAATTATAAACAGCTTTGGGGATTCGATTTGAACTCATTCTTTCAAGATGGTGTTTCCAATTTAGTTGGCACTGTTTAATATATTCCAAAATTGGCGTAGTCTTCAATTCTTTTAAGATATCGGTGTTCCTTTTTCGATCCCATCTGGTGTAGCCCGCTGTTCTGCGCATGAATCTCATTTCACAAGCCGTTATTCTGTTTTCATGTTGTCTTTTTAGTGTCCATGCTTCACTACCATATGTCAACACTGGTCTAGCCAAAGAGTTCTATAAACGTAATCTGGCGTTACCTCCATCATCATATAGAATAATTAATTGTGTTGTAAATTCAAATGTCCCGGTTAAATGGTTTATGCCTTGTGGCAGAGCTACGGGACTTGCGCTGGTTCGAGTCCCCAAGAGGGAAGAAATTTTCTCGTGGAATTTCGGCCAGTATGGGACCGGTGCCCACCCAGCATCGTGGGGCATTTGGGTAGCTACAATAAGTAGCGACTCCAGGTTGAGAATACCAGCTATAACGGCTGGGGGACCCGATATGCTGACCACATGTCACCCCTACACTGGCTAGATGATCGTCTACCTCTGTGATTAACACATGTGGATGTGAGGCCAGTAGCCGGATTGCAGGCCTAGGGCCTTCTAGGCCTGTCGCGCTTGGAGTTTTTAGTAATCTCAAATGGAAATTAACACGAAAATGTTAGTAAAAATTTTATAAACGATGAATAAACAGACTGCTTGGAAGCGCTGCACAATATAGAATTGTTTTAACTTGAGAAAAGCAGGTCTGTGATTCCGAGGTTTACAGGGCGATGCATTTTTCAGAGAGTCAAATTATTCTAAAATTAAACAGTTAATGATTCAAAATATCTTCGCATTTTTCTGTTCCTCTTTCTAGTTATCAAATAGGATCAGATGGTAGCGTATGAGATTTTTATTCGGAGGTCCCAGGGCCAATAAATCTCACTGGAGGTTTCTCTAGGTTATCGTTTCCCAACCTGTGGTTCGTGAACCCCAAGGGAGTTCGAAAAATTTTTCAAGGGGTTCGCCAAAACTTTTCCATAACGACGGGTTTCGAGGTTAGGTCTATTATTGTTTCCTTCATTTCTGCAGTATTGTCATAATAATAATAAAAATGATCTATCCATATAATTCTGCCCGAGGGTAGGTCTTTCACTGCAACCATAGCATTTTCATGCTATGCTTTGCAGCTTTACTAGGGAATTGTAGGTGTGGTAGCTTCCCGTTGCTTTCCACACCGGTGAAGGATGATGATAAGGATGATGGTCATATGATTTCGGGGACCGTTTGGGCCTTAAAGTTTTCTTGACATTTGTGTTACAGGTGAGGAAAAACCCCGATAAAAACCTCACCCAGAAAAACTGCCCCGGCCGGGATCGAACCGAGCCCGCTGCGTGACATGGCAGCACGCTATCTCGAGACCACAGCGGTGGACTTAATAATAATAATAATAATAATAATAATAATAATAATAATAATAATAATAATAATAATAATAATAATAAATAGTATTATTAGGCTCAACTGCACTTCTACTATCTCAAAACTTTTCTGTTATATTGTTGTAAACTATAGCTTTTGTTCTGTACTTACCATCATTTTGTAATATTTTAAAACGTTTTAAAACAATTTTTATAACATTATTAGACAATTTTAAAGTATTTATTTAAATACGCAAATCGCAATATTATGAGACTCTTAGAATGTTGACGCTAAGTGCTATTTTCTCCAGAGAGTATATTACCTAGTCTATGATTTTTCTATCGCTGTTTTGGGTTATCGCTGGTTGGATCAGCGTTTGGGAGTGATAAGTAAGTGTACACCCATTTTTAATAAACGTTTGGTAACTCACTATGATGTTTGTGGGTTATCATTCAATGATAACGTTATCGCTGCTACTTCTAACTGCTACCGTGTATTCGCAGTTCTTTGCAGTTTTGAGATAGTGTAAGTGCAGTTTTTCCGTATTATTATTATTTATTACTATTATTAATTATTAATTATTATTATTATTATTATTATTATTATTATTATTTTAAAATTAAATTAACCCTATAATGTCCCTTGTTTCTTATGTGTAAGATCGGGAATTTATCACATTATTTCTACAATAAATTAATATTCACAGCGAATGCCTGATTAACAGCTATGTAACAATGTTAGGAATGCACTTCATTTCGCTACAACTAGGCCTTCACGTTGTGTAACTTTTAAGCCGTAACTAGAGTAACTTTAGGTTTTAACAGTTAAGGGTTAAGTTAATTTAACGTTATTAAACCTTTTGCTTGGAATTAATTTTATGCATGTCTACTCTACGTATATTTAAAAGTCAGTGGTTTACCCAATTTAGATCGTTGTGGAAGGGGTTCTCGAGTCGAAAAATGTTGGAAACAGCTGCTCTAGGCAAATGGTATGTTAGAATTCCATTGCCAGAGTCATTTGATTTTATTTATATACAGAATTTTAATGTTTACACATATTTCTGTGCCTAATGTTTTATTTTTCTTCTCCACTCGTCTCTCTCCATCCAATCCATGTCCTCTAGTCCTCTTGCTCTCATTCCAGTTCTTATTTCCTGCATCCACGAGTTTCGAGGTCTTCCTCTCCTCCTTCTTCCAGGTGGACACCATTCCAATGTTTCCCTGGGTAATCTTTCTTCTTGCATTCGTCGTACGTGCCCATACCAATTTAATTGATTATACCGTATATACTCTACTATTGAATAACCAATATTCATTTTTTCTCTTATGACAGTTTTTCTTATTTTGTTAATTTTGAACATCTTGCTGCTCTCCTCAAGAAATCCATTTCCATCGACATAAGTTTTTGTTCTAAGTTTTTGTTGAATTTCCAAACTTCAGCTCCATATGTGACAGTACTTCTCACTATTGAATTGTATATTTGTAACTTATTTTTCCTGGTTATATGGCTGTTGTAATTTGATCATTATTTATAAATTATATGGTCACACGTAGAAATTCAATATATAATGGAAATGGACAGCTAATGACAAATGAGGGAAATTTTGAGGAAGTGGCTGAATTCAAATACCTAGGAACAATAATCACAAATAGGAATGAGACGCACGAAGAAATTAAACATAGGCTCAATTCTGGAAATGCGTGCTATTATGCATTGCAGAGACTTTTGATGTCCCAACTCCTTTCAAAAAACGTTAAGCTGAAAATATATAAAACTATTATTCTACCAGTTATATTATATGGGTGCGAGGCATGGACTCTTGCTTTAAGGGAGGAAGGGAGATTACGAGTATTTGAGAATAAAGTACTTAGGAAAATTTTTGGACCAAAGAGAGATGAACAGACAGGTGAATGGAGAAGACTTCATAACAATGAACTACATGGTCTGTGTAGGAAGCCAGATATAATAAGAACAGTTAAGTCTCGTAGACTGCGATGGGCAGGTCATGTTGCGCGTATGGGGAATGAAAGACGTGCATGGAAGCTTCTTTTAGGAAAACCAGAGGGAAAACACCCAGTTGGTAGACCAAGAATGAGGTGGGAGAACAACATTAACTATGATTTGAGGGAAGTAGATTATACAGGGAATGATTGGAAAGCATTAGCTCAGGATAGGGATGTATGGTGAGCTTATGTCCGCGTGGCCATGAACCTACGGGTTCGATAGTGCCAGTGAGTAAGTAAGTAAGTATTTATAAATTATATAGAGATTCTAGCGATCACGTTTCGGCAGTGTACTAAGCTATTGACATAAACAGCAAGCATAACTTAATGTTAAACGTTACGATAAGACCAGACGTGAGCAGAGGGAGGGAGAATCAACCTTCTCTTTGGCTTATACTTCAACTGTTTGATGTCTATGTTTTGTGAATAAATAAAAGCGTCTATACAACGGAAAGTACGTATAATTTAATTGCTTTAGTTCTTATCGTGATTCTTCTTTGTGCGGCCGGTCTTATTTAACTTAAGCAGAGCATTCTGTGATTTGGAACTTAAAAAAAAACAGTGCATTGATGAGTTTTGGTACAGTGTTATACAGTATCCCATTTGATCTGTGCAGCTGACGACAATTTCGTACAAAGGTAAATTGATTAAAATATTAAATAGCATAGGGTAGGACACATTAGCTTTTTTCTTTAGTTAAATCATCATCATCATAGTACATTCGCGAATTTAGGCAGTTTGTTGACCTGTTTCGGCCTCAAGAGAAACACCATCCAGAAGTATTTTGAGTGGACATCCTGGTCTTCTTCTTCTTCCTGCAGGTTGATATCTTAACATTTGTTTGGGTATCCTGTGATCTTCCATTCGATGAACATGTCGCATCCATCTTGACTTATAATCAGAAATTTTATTTTCTAAAGGTCCCATGTGTAATTCTTCTAAGGTGTCTTCAATTCTTTTTTTGTGATCTAGTAGTGTGTATCCTGCAGTCCTCCGAAGGTATCTCATTTCAGCAGATCTAAGTCTCTGTATATCCGTCTGTTTCAACGTCCATACTTCGCTACCATACAAAAGAGTTGGAAGAGCCAGTGTTTTATACACTTTCAGTCTTGAATGTTTTTGGACTAACTGTGGCTTGGAGATTTCTATTAACCCTAAAATTCTTAGAAATTTAGACATTTTTGCATTTACATCCTTTTCTTCTTCATATGAAATACTGCATCCTAGATGTGTAAAATTATTCACCTGCTCCAAAATTTGGAAAAAGCTGCACTTAAACTAGCGTGAAATATTTTCAAAGTCCTATAGAACAACAGTGCGAATGCGCCAGAGTTTATAGAGCCAGCGATAACCGACAGTCGAACCATATATCGATTACTATCCGTCCCTATGTAATTTAAATGACCAATATTTGCAATAAATCCCCGGCTCAGCTGCACTTCTACTAGCGCTTGATTTTTCAGTTATATTGTTGTAAACTATAGCTCTTCTTCTGTATTTATTAACATTATTTAATATTTTAAACTTTTTCAAATAATTTTTATAACATTATTAGACAATTTTTAAGTATTTATTTAAATATGCAAATCACAATATTATGACACTGTTAGACAATATTGTAATGCTAACTGCTATTTTCTCCACAGAGTATGTTGCTTAGTCTATGATTTTTCTATCGCTGTTTTGGGTTATCACTGGTTGGATCAGCGTTAGGGAGTGATACATAAGTGTATACACATTTTTAATAAACGTTTGGTAATTTTAATATTATTAATATATTTTTAACATAGATTTGGGGATTTATTGCAAATATTGGTCATTTAAATTTCATAGCGACGGATAGTAATCGAGGATGATAATCGATATGTGGTTCTATTGTGGGTTATCGCTGGCTCTAGAAACTCTGGTGCATGCGCACTGTTGTTCTATAGGACTTTGAAAATATTTTACGCTAGATTAAGTGCAGTTTTTCCAAATGGACTACAACATAACTTTTTACAGTCTTACGTTAACAATATAAACATATGCTATCAATAGCATGCGAAGATATCAAAGATGCATTTGGAATTTGTTTTGCCTTTTTACAAAGGATAGTACCCTCTTTGTCACTCAGCAATGTTTGTATTCAAAAAGAAGCAAAGAACTTTTCTCCAAGCCTTAGAGCCGGAGCATAATTGTTCTTCTTTATAGAGACCATAAAAGGTCATTCATAGTTCTTTAGTTTATTACAATATTTACTTCGCAGATGGAACATCGAAGAATGATGTCATCAGTTTCGATAAATTGCGTTTTGAATTTGAAATTGCATACAACGTATCCTTCATAACATTCGCTATGTTATTGTTGTGAAAACCCAGTTTTAATACTAATAAAATACGTTGTGGCTCAGACTAGTAAAACAGCCAACAAGTCGGTAGATAGAAAACTGTTAAATTATTGCCAGTTCTGACTAAACTTATTTTAAACTGTTGCAGCAACACTTGAAACTTAAATTTGACTTCACAGCTGCAGAATGGCCATTGTTGCTGGGATATAAATTACTGGTGGTTTACAGAAATTATATTTTAATATTTATTATTTACTATTGTTGACTTAACACTGTCCCGCGCCGTAGCCGAGTGGTTAAGGCAGGAAGCCTTGGCGCAGAGCTACGGGACTTGCGCTGGTTCGAGTCTCCATGGGGGAAGACATTTTCTCATGGTATTTCGGCCAGTATGGGACCGGTGCCCACCCAGCATCGTGATGCATTTGGGTAGCTACAATAAGTAGCGGCTCCAGGTTGAGAAAACCAGCTATAACGGCTGGGGGACTCGACATGCTGACCACATGTCACCCCTACACTGGCTGATTATCATCTACCTCTGTGATTGACACATGTGGATGTGAGGCCAGCATCCGGCTGGTAGGCTAAGGGCCTTGTAGGCATGTCGCGCCAGGAGTTTTTTTTGACTTAACACTGCAGATTGACCATTGTTTCTGGAGTATAAATTACATAAATTATATTTTAATATTTATTTAATATTGTTGACTACTGATTGATATTTTTAAAAAGCTATTCAAGAAGAAAAATATACATTTTTCTGTTCAATATTTTTAAAAACGCAGAGAAGAGTGGAGGAAAAGGTGCTGAAGCATAAAAAAGAGGGGAAAAGGGGTGAAATGTAGTAATATCACGAAAATGTGCAAAAAGGTACAACAAATTGTGTTAATTTTATCCTCCTAAATAGGCCTACATATATTGAACCATTGGTATGAAAACAGCAATATTTTTTTGAAAAGGTGCCGCACCTTAAAACCCCTTCCCTAGTTATCATCAACATATCCACTATTCTGTGTAGGATTTAACTTGTGTGGCTAATTCAATTTTTATCACTGTTTAAGAAGTGGTACACTGAAGGCTAAGTCTGTGGAAGGATTGTATCTCACCCCTTTCGCTTTATCTGGCGGACAATATGATTCCCGATACTCAGGTGAGCGTCTTATTAACGGAAAATACCACTCTTCTAAGAATTAGCATTTTAAAACATTTACTTGCTTAAGTTCATCATCAACAATCACGGATTAAGCCCATGTGGCTTGTTCCGGTCTCATAGATTATCATTCAAAAGTTGGATCCATCTCTTCTTCGGTCTACCAACATTCCTGCGTCCTTTTGGTTTGTATTTAAGTATAATTTTGGGAATGCGATCATATTCCATTCTTTGAACATGTTCTTTCCAGTTTTTTCTAGATTATTTTATTCTATCTAAGAGTTTAAAGATATTTAGCTCATTTCTAATATCTTCACTTCTTCTCTTATCTAGAAGTTTGCAACCAGCCACACTTCTCAGAAATCTCATTTCAACTGCTTCTATGATCTTCTCTTCTCTTTTAGTTAACCCTTAAATTAAAAATGTATCCTATTGGATACATTGATTTCATGTGTTTAATATAGTTTTTAGATCAATAGAAAAACAAACGAGAATAAATTACTTAAATTTGTGTCAACTTATGCAATAATGTATAATAATAACACAGTTTTATATGAATTTATTTTCCTTGCGGTCCGGAACATTCAAATAACTGGCACGAGAAAATAGTGTATTGGCAATTTGAGGATTAAAACCCAAAATTCATTACCATACAATAGTAAGGGGACTGCCACTACTTTATAAAATTTTAGTTTTGTTTCTTTTCTTGTGCTTTTAAATATCCTTTTGATTGTTCCACATATATAATTAAATTTATTAAGTTTGTTAAATAGATCTTCATTTTTAAAATAGGAGATTTCATAACCCAGGTATTTAAAATGGTTCACTTGTTCAATGGGTTTCCCCTCCAGAATTATTTTAGCTCTTGCGGTTGCTTAAGTTTATTTTGTTAATTTACATGTTGATTCTAATGAGAATTGACATAGTAAAGTGGTTTGCTATGCATTTAACTTAGGATAAGATCTGTTTGCAAAAATTTATTGGCACAATGAGAGGGTAACACTGTAATAGGGGATTATAATGGGTATTGACTATATATATATATATATATATATATATATATATATGGAATGATAAGAAAAATAAATGCCTGGACGGGATTCGAACCCGGATCTCTGAGTCTGTACCTCAGTGTGATATCCATTACACCACTAGGCGAATCCAATTCAAACGCTTATTTTTCTTATATATGTATTATACTCTCCATTATTACTAGATGTTTATTTTTCTTATCATTCCATATTAAGCTTGCATTGCTCAATGTTAAACATTTAATTATAACATCGATAAAGCGTCACTGCTATAAGGTAAAAATATTCTCTTTAATTTGCTTACTTGATATAGTCAGCTGCTAGATGGGGGTGAAGACCGAGTTCTCGCGACATCTAGTAATAATGGAGAGTATAATACATATATAAGAAAAATAAGTGTTTGAATTGGATTCGCCTGGTAGTGTAATGGATATCACGCTGAGGTACAGACTCAGAGATCCGGGTTCGAATCCCGTCCAGGCATTTATTTTTCTTATCGTTCCATATTAAGCTTGAATTGCTTAATGTTAAACATTTAATTATAACATATATATATATATATATATATATATGCCTATATAAAGATGTATATATACATTTTGGTCACTGTATTTTTTCGGTATCTACTAGAGAGGATCGGTGGATATCTGTAAACTTCTTCAAACATATTTTCATGAACATATTTTCATGAAAACAACCTAAACAGATTAATTCCTTCAGAATTCGCTAATTTTATTTATATATAGATTTTTCAATGTTTACGACTGACTTACCAGGTACCAATCTAATACATAAAAATGAATTATTGTTTGTTTGTATGTTTGTTTGTTTGTTCGTACTTTATGCGCGGCCATACCGTTGATCCGATTGTGATGGGACTTTTTGCAAAATGTTCAGGAGATTCCCGGGATGATCATAAGTTATAAGAAAGTTGTGATACTCAACTCTTACACCCTTAAAAATCGCCCTTTGAAGTGGAAAACGTGAAAAAAGAAGCTCTTTGGACGCTTAAATGTCTTACGCTGCCTAAACCATAACAAATACACAAAATTAATGTACACAGAATTGAATATCTCAAAAAGCTCTTTAAAAAAGTCCGCAACAGCATATGTTTATTTCTTACGGATAACTCACAATAACCATTTTTGTCTTTCATTGATGCCAATAAGATCGAGACAAGTACGTAGATTCCTGGCAAGCATAAGTCTTGCCTAACTCCTAAAAATAATTTACCAAATAAAGTATAAATTAATTCCTCAAGCACATGGCGGGTATTATTTTACGGATAACTCACAGTAACGAATTTTGTCTTTTAGCTCATTTATGTCAAGATGATCGAGATAAGTAGATTCCCGGACAACACCGGGTAATCAGCACGGAGAATCTTAAAATAATTTCGTTATACATTTATAATTGAAATCAATACACCTAGAAGCTTCGGACCTCCACGAAAATTTTACCTCATTTGAACCCATGTCCGCATTTCTTGACGGTTCTATTTTTACGGTGAAAGATCGTCACTCTTTCGACTGGCTTATCACCTTCGACCAGTCCGGCATGGGTAACCCTATCGGCAGCAATGCTACCGCCGGCATAGAACAGTTAAGTCTCGTAGACTGTGATGGGCAGGACATGTTGCACGTATGGGGAATGAAAGACTTGCATGGAAGGTTCTTGTAGGAAAGCCAGAGGGAAAACGCCCAGTTGGTAGACCAAGAATGAGGTGGGACAATAACATTAACTATGATTTGAGGGAAGTAGATTATACAGGGAATGATTGGAAAACATTAGCTCAGGATAGGGATGTATGGAGAGCTTATGTCCGTGCGGCCATGAACCTACGGGTTCGATAGTGCCAGTGAGTAAGTAAGTAAGTATTTTTCACCTTACTTATTGAACTAATCATAAGAAGTAAATTATGTTTTGTCTTTCAGCTCATTTATACCAAGAAGATCGGGATGAGTAGATTCCCGGACAACGCCGGGTAAACAGCACGGGGTATCTAAAAATAATTACGATATAAATTTTTCCTTTTACTTATTCAACTAAACATAACATACTCACTGGCACTATCGAACCCGTAGGTTCATGGCCGAAACTAAACATAACATCACATAAATTTTCATTTATTTAGGCGTAGCAGCACACGTCGGGTATTCGTGAGTTTTGTATAATATCTCATTATTAGGGCAAGGCATTTAATGACCTATAAATTGGTAAAAAATGCAAAATAAAAAATGCATTTATGACCTAAAAAAATGCAAAAAATGACCGATAAAATAAAAAAATGACAAATAAAAAGTTAAGAATTGCCAATAAAAATACTATTTATTAGATTAAGTACTCACTTGATTACTGAATTACAAAAAATTTTACTTAACATCAAAATATTAAAAGAAAAGTACCGGTAGTTAAAAATACATATTACAGTACCTTTTATTACAGAAAATCCATATCAATTACACGGTGCACTTTTACAGCAATTTTGAATTGCAATTAACAATCAGAATAAGGGTAGCATAAGCTCTAAGAAATTGAATAAAATTCCTACAAGTGGGCAAGATCATTATGCACATACCTTGAAAAATAGCGGTAGTAGTTAGCAAAACAACTACTTAAATCCAAAGAAATTGTAATGACAAGGAAAAATACTAAATTATAATAAAAATCTTAAATCAAATACAAATAATGTCACAGCCTTCCGGAAAAGAGTAAAAAATGCTCAAAATGACCTAAAAATTGCCAAAAAATGACCTATCCCTAAAAAAGTTAAGAAAATGCAAAAAAAAAAATGCGCTAACAAATTGCTTTTATTTAATCCGTTTTTTAATGCCGTACATTTTCATATATGTAAGTAATGTTTCAACCTTCATACGAAAAAGATGCATAATCATTAATTGCCTCCCGTGTATATAGTCATCTCTATAAAGAATAACTAAAGAAGAAATAAAAAATACAAATCCCATAAATATTAGTGATATTCAGCCCTACTTATTACATAACCTCAACTGTGCTATAAAATGAATTAAAAAAGTGTTAAAATATTTTTACATTCACTACAGCTATCATCCACCAAAATAAATCAATATACTCGAGTGTTTTTTTTTAAATGCCCCAGGTTGTCTTTTGACATTCCTGGTTTCTCTTCTGGCATGGCGTACTTGTAACCCACTTCTGAGGTTGGGGCGCCTGGAAGGCGGGGTTACGTTGCCCCGATGATATGATAGGTGATGATGATGATGATGATGATAATGGTGCGCCAGGAGAGTCCTTAATCCTAAGCTTAACCTAAGATGAATATGAATGATGATGATTGCGATGGCCATATGATTTCGGGGACCGTTTGGGCCTTAAAGTTTTCCTGACATGTCTTACAGGTGAGGAAAAACCCCGATAAAAACCTCACCCGGAAAAGCTGTCCCGACCGGGGATCGAACCCGAGCCCGCTGCGTGACAAGGCAGCACGCTACCCCGAGACCACAGCGGTGGACTATATACTCGAGTGTAGATGCTACGAAATGACCATAATTTCCTCTGAGTGAATACGCCACTGGTTCAACAGGTGTGTTTATATTTGGAAATCCTTAGAAGCAGCGTTTATTTTAAGATAACTGTACAACTCTGCAATTACAGCGGCAAATGCAGTGAATGCCGTCATGTTTTACCATCGCAAGGCAATAACATTCAACCCAAGTACAGAAGTCTATTGAATATATGACTTCACTAGCTCCTTTAGTGTTATGACGTCATACAATGGAATTGCATAGTTTATATAATGCATTTTTAAGTAACAAACCTATTTTTATGATCTCACAGGTAATCAAGATATAGGTCACGTGTTCCATTATTATTCCAATTATCTCCTTGAAAATGTGCAATTTGGATGTGGAAATCATAGGCTATTCAGTTACCTAATAAATTTGCTGCGAGCATTCAACTGTTTAAATCCTCTACCTTACAGTTAAATGAGGCGTTCAGTGAATAAGTGGCGCAAGTCTATCTGGGACAGTTTAAATACAATGGAAAGTTCTTTTTTTAATTCTAAGAAAAGTTAATGAATTTATTAAACAATTTTAACGAAATATATAGAATAAAGTGACTCACTTGGCACTGTCGAGCCCGTAGGTTCATGGCTGCGCGGACATAAGCTCTCCATACATCCCTGTCCTGAGCAAATGTTTTCCAATCATTCGCTGTATAATCTACTTCCCTCAAATCATACTTCCATCCATCCATAGTAATTCTGCCCCAAGGCAGGTCCTTCACTGCAATCATAGCATTTGCATGCTATATGCTTGCAGCTTGACTAGGGAATTGTGGGTGTGGTAGCTTCCCGTTGCTTTCCACACCGGTGAAGGATGATGATGACCATATGATTTCGGGGACCTTTTGGGCCTTAAAGTTTTCCTGACGTTTGTCTTACAGGTGAGGAAAAACACCGATAAAACCTCACCCAGAAAAACTGCCCCGACCGGGGATCGAAACCGGGCCCGCTGCGTGACTAGGCAGCACGCTACCTCGAGCGGTGGATATTTAATGTTCTCATATCTGGCTTCCTATGAAGTCCATGTAGTTCACTGTATTGTAGTCTTCTCAATTCACCTGTCATTGTTAAAAACTGTCGTAAAATAATATACTACTATTACTACTGCAGTTAGCACTTCTTTTGTATTGTAACGATGGATTTTATGAATAGAAGCAAAACATGATAAACACTATTGTGTGAATTAAAAAATAAATAAATCGAATGTGGGAGTGGGTACACTAGTTCATTATAAACTCATTTGTGCTTCCCGTCCTCATTTAAATGTACATACTTACGAGAGTAGCCATTTTTGTAGTTATTCATTGTGCTAATGTCATTTTAAATGGTTGCATTCTTACAGTATAATCACTGGAAATATGCATCCTATATATAAGTTCACCGCTGTGGTCTCGAGGTAGCGTGCAGCCTTCTCAAGCAGCGGGTCCGGGTTCGATTCCCGGTCGGACAGGCTCCTGCGTGAAGTTTTTTCGGGATTTTTCCTTGCCTTTAGGAGAAATGTCAGGAAGCTTAGGGTCCAACGGTCTCCAAAAATCATTGGGCCATCATCATCATCATCCTTATTAACATCATTCACCGGTGTGGAAACCAACGGGAAGCTACCACACCATAATTCCCTACTAAAGCTGCAAAGCATAGCATGAAAATGCTATGATTGCAGTGAAAGACCTGCGCTTGGACAGAATTATTATGGATGGATGGATATATATATATATATATATATATATATATATAGAATTTATGGTCCGATTTTGCCACTTTACTGAATGTATATTTCTTTTGTTAAATTGGAGAAACTCAATTTCTGATGGGAGATTATTTTAGGGTCGTATGTTAGAACATTACTCTCTACTCAAATTACTTCCAATCACTAGTGAGCTGATTCACCGTGAGCAATTGCTGAGAACGAATTAACGGCCGACTTATCGGTCATGCACGAGAGTCGACGTTTTCGTAATATTGGCAACGAATTACCCAGAATTCTCAGCGATAAAACCACTTCCGTTATTTTCGTCTGCTATAGAGGAATGCATTTATGCTTGCATCCCGCAAATAATACCGTATACAAACACGTCTGCGACACGCAATATTACGCCGATTCTCCTGTTCTTCCAGTTGAATTCTTTGGTAGACTCTATCAAATTCCTCTTCTCCGTGTATACCGAAAACATGATCGAAGTCTTCAAGGTCCGACATCTTGGATAAAGCAGCAAAGTACATCGATTACCATCGGTTCCCGTCGGTTCCCTTCGGGATTTTAATTTGAGTTGCTCATTTAAGCTACCTCCGCAGGTAGCTTACAAATTTAACCAATTATTATCGCATGAACAGATTTCTGAGTTAGCAAAATCGTATTAGCATACAACTTGCTCAGCAGAGAAGGCATTTTACTGTCTAATGCGTCCAAACATGCGACCCTAAGTGTCGGACTGGAGTGAAAACAAATAATGGACAACCGTAGGAGCACTTATTATATATTGTATAATTTGACATAAATTCAAAACATTCATACTGATTAATTTTTCCATTACTATATTAAAAATATATTTGTCTAAATGAATCTATCTTACAGGATATGTTAGCAGTTTAAGGGTTAATTTAAATATATGGAATACTTTGCAACGAAGTAAACATGGCGGTTGCCTGAGCAATTTTTTTTTTCGGGTTTCAGGTGAACCCCCACTTGTAATAGTCTGATTTCACTGATTTTTGGAAAATGCCTTCCTCGTTTTATTTTAGTAGTACATCTCGAGTTTCGTCTCGAAACATCGAAAGTTGCGACGGCTAGAGTGAATTTTAAAATATTAGTTTCAGGTGAACTCCTATATCTAATGGTCCAATTTTGCAGGTTAAAGAACTCGAAGTTAATTTTTTTAATTGATTGATATTGGCCTATGCCAAGTTTGGTACTTATAAAACAAGAAAACAGCGGTGGCTAGAGCGTTAAAGGACGCACGCACGCACACACACACACACACACACATATATATATATATATATATATATATTATTCAATGCCCCAGGTTGTCATTCGACATTTCTGGTGTTCTCTCCTGGCATTGGTTTAATTGTAACCCACTTTTGAAGTTGGGGCGCCCAGAAAGCCGTTACTCCGACTATTTAACTCATACCCCAAATGGGAGTCAATGACCAATCACGTTTCAATGATTTCTGTTTTACAACCAATCACAGTCGTGTTTCACCAAATATTTATCGATATTAAATTTACCATATTAAAGAAACCTTTTTAATATTCTGAACAGGTCTGACCATTTTTTTGCAGTGACTGACTCTGTAAGAAACACAGAGAACGAAGAAATACGACTACCAGATTGTATATATAGGTCTAGTGCATGGATGTCAACTCATAGCGCTTGCAGGAATTAATATAAAACATTTGTAGCAATTGATTATACCACCAAAAAAAATAAACCACTGTTTGCACTTTCTTGAATGTATTTTTTTCCCAGGTAATAATCCAGAAAAATATAATTGTCATATTTACATCATACGTCATCAGAAATGAATTAATATACAGTTTGATGTGTTTCATTTTTTCTCCACTAGAGAGCATTCTTACAATATTGCGTTCCTTTGGCAATAAATAGTATGATCTGGTTGCAGTGATAAACAAAAGAAGCAGATGAAGCGTACCTATCGTTTCTCATTTGTTTTCAAACATCGCCGTTTACATTAAATATATAAATATTTTAAAATAACTATAGTTGAATAATGATTTGTGAGTAAACAGCTTAATTTTATTCGTTAAATAGTCCTAACAAATGCCACTCTTGATTTCCAAATTCTCTAGATTTGGAAATCACTCGTGACATTACTTATGATGATAAATGTTTATATATATTGGTCATGATTATTTTCGGTCCTATTAAATGGGATCGGTGAAGATCAGTAAAAAAATAAAACATGTGTCCACTAGAAGCAGCTCAGTAACTTTATTCCTTGGAATTCGTTAAAAACATAATGTATAAATGTTAATCCGGAATTGTGTCGGTGGTACTTTTTTACGTCAGAGATTTCTGTCTGAACGTTTTATGGTTTCCGAGCGTTTCTATTATAGAAAATCGCTGTAATATGCCATAGAAACTAATACGCTTTACCTCAATCAATAGCATTGTAGCTCACAACTTATAAAACAGAGCCGGTGCCTTAAAGCAACACAGTACAAGCCGGAATATCGTGGGTTCGAGGTCCCGGTGAGGTCAAAATTTTTGAACTAATCCAAACCTTCGGATGGCATCTTTGACTTGGGTTCGATTCAGTCTCTAACGGAAATGATTACCAGACTCTTGTTAAGGGGGTAAAGGATGCCGTCACGGAAGGCTGACAACCCGGCTGGCATTAAGTGCCGATTGTCTAGAAAAGATGGAGCCTTAGTCTTCTACTACTCCAAGGACCTCCCGAGGCCTGTAGTGGGAACACTTTTTAAGTTTTTTAACTTTAACATCTTTATCTCAAATTAATGGTCCTATATTTAAATAATTTAGATTTAATGAAATATTTATGACAATCCGGCTGATTTCCATGAAGCTTCTCAGTAAGATAATTGTCTCCTGGAAGCGTTACGAGCGCTTCGCAAGACAAGGATGGTGGAAGGGCTGCTTCCTCTGAGCCTCCAAACATGCTCCTCTGGGTATCCACCCCCCAAGAGAGGGCTTCTTCTTCCGCTCTTCAAACCCTACAGTTTAGCTGTGCTATTCCTTGTCGCCCTGTTGACCGTTGAAGACTTGACGAAGATGTGGCCGCCCAATATGGATACAGACGCCATTCCCTCGTTGTGAGCTATACTTAGTTCCCCTCGACTCTTACCAACCAGCAAGATTAATCTAAGTCAATCTTCCCCAGTAGGGTCGTCTGGTTCATCGGGTACTAAGCCTCCCCACCACGTATTTATTTATCAAGCAAGAGGAAGACGTGATGTTGGAAGACCTAGAAGACGTTGGGCTGATGCATTATGAAGTCGGAACGGGCAATTGCCTAATCCCTGGAGTGATGATGATGAAATATTTAGTTATATTTGAAACTAAAATAATCTGGATGGAAATTCGTGTTATAGCATTTACAATTAATTTTTAAAGTAGGCGAATAAGATATTGATTCTGGTATCACGGACTATTTGGGCCCTGAACTTTGCCGGTATTTGACTTACAAGTGAGGAAAAACCTTGAGAAAACTCACCCTAGAAACTTTTCCGACCGAGATTCGTACCCGGGCCCGCTGCGTCAGTGGACTTAATCCAATACTGTTAACAGATGTGACGTTAGACTAGCGTGAAGAGTATTTTTAAAGAAACATTTTCTTGTAGATTTTTTTAAAGAACTTGGTAGATTATTGAATGTATTGAGTGCTATTAGCGATAAGTACAGCACAGCAGTTGTGCAAGTCTTGTTTGTACAAAACACACCAAGTGAGGTCAGTGGCCTCAGATAATAGTTTTACTTGCATGTGTGCATTTAAGTTTAATGTATTTTTTTAAGTATTTGTGTATTTAGTTCTTTTGCAATGCTGCAACCTACAGAGGGAAAATTATTTTTGTTAAGGGGACCGACTGGGGAAATTTTTTTTTAGTTTTCATTAGATTGGTATTAAAAGATTCCGGGCTATGTGGCCGTGGTCTATAACTCGCGTTTCTTACAGACGTTTCTCCCTCAACTGCGGAGGGCATCTTCAGTGGTGAGCGCTTCCAGCTGTTGTTTCCCTGTCGTAGACTCGACTGCAGTGAAACAACAGCTGGAAGCGCTCACCACTGAAGATGCCCTCCGCAGGCAGTCGAGTCTACGACAGGGAAACAACAGCTGGAAGCGCTCACCACTGAAGATGCCCTCCGCAGACAGTCGAGTCTACGACAGGGAAACAACAGCTGGAAGCGCTCACCACTGAAGATACCCTCCGCAGTTGAGGTAGAAACGTCTGGAAGAAACGCCAGTTATAGACCACGGCCACATAGCCCGGAATCTTTTAATACCATGACTACCGGCCGTGAAAGCCTGTATTTCATTAGATTGTTTTGAAAATTTTATCACATACATTATGTGCTTATAGAAGTGTTTCTGTGAAGTTTGATGTTTATAAGTAGAATAGCTTCAGAATTATGATTTTTTTTAAACTTTTTAAATATTTTCTAAAAAAATGCTCCTTAGGATGCATTTTTAAATATTCTCTCATGAAATTTGAGATTCAGAGTCTTTATGATTCCACTAAACACATTTGCTACGCAAAAAAAAAAAAATAACATACAGGGAGGATACTGCTTATTTTTCATTTTTTGAAAGAAAGAAAAAAAAATATTCACCCTCATGCATTTCCATTTCAATTTAAAATAACTCCAGTATCTTAGACTAGTAACTGCATAGCAAATTTGAATTTGCATCTATTGGGGAGTCTAACCACACAATTTCACTTGATTGTATAAAAATTCCATCGTAAGGAGCATTCAAAATTTTGGAAAATGTAAAAAAAAAAAAAAAAAAAGCTAACAGAAAAAAACACATATTAAAGTTGCTGACCACACGTGCAGGAGTATTTAAACTCTTACGTCACGGACTCAATTTTGCTCCTGCAATAAAAAATTTACATGCAAATTATCCTAAAGAATCAGAGTTATTAAAAAGCAAATAAACAAAACTTCATTTTTTGCCTTCTTTTTTCAACATTTACACCATTCGGTGCCCTTAATAGGCCAAGCATGTTTGTTGGTTTTATTAATGAACATTTTTTAAAATTTGGTTTCTGCTACACTCTAATTCAACCCAGGAAGTTACTACAGACCTTATGGGCTACGCCAGTGCCCCCCCTTCGTACAGAGGATAGCTGTTGCCAAACTCATAATAACGATATTTGTTTGTTTAGGGAGGGGTTGGAGGGGCAAGGTTAGCAGTACTTTTCCCAAATCTATATACTATACATTTAAAAAACATAGTTTTTCTTTTACGGCATGCAAACTAGTTTTATAGTAAATATGAGAGTCAGCACTTTCACACAGGATAGTACAGATCTGCACGAGCTCAGTGACAAGTGGTAACTGTTTTATTCTTTAAGAGGGGGTGGCTTGGACGGCTACAACTTGCAACTATGTACCTGCTGTGTTGCAATCTTCAATTTTATATAAGGATTTCTCTCAAGAAAATACTGTTAAAATGGCAACCCAGTTTTCTATTCTAAACACACAGTAACTTCCTGGGTTGAATCTGACTGTAGAAGACTAATATTGTGTATATTAATGGCTTCGTAAGGAAGAATATGAATTAGTTCAAAACGTTGAAATGTATTCTTCGACTTTCGGCAAGATCAATATAATTTTCGACTCACGCTAATATGGATTAGAAACACTAGTCAATATGATACTCCTCTTCAGGATTCAACTTCAGTATCCTCAGCAAATATGTCGAGTGTTGTTAGTTCAACCAACCAATACTTAATTATAAAGGTAGGGTCTACAACATATCAACATATTTCTCGTGGACATTTTTTCCCCCCGAGAATGTGAAAATATACGCAGAATATTAAACATTTAATGAACGATTTTCTAAATCGAAATTACTATTAGTCATTCAAAATATCTCTGCAGGTGGACGCATCGCGAAGCACTGCATCATGTTGCCACACATGACGTAATATAAGACAGTGTGCAATGGGAAAAGAATCACAATTGCCTTTTAATAGCACTTGTAACCACATCGTTCGCTCTTGAACAGTGATTTCATGTCGATACAACAATATATATTATAGAGCTATGTTTGTATTGTATAAGCATGGAGATGCGTAAAAGTTTCCAAGAAAAGTGATTAATTCACAAGGCAGAAATATAATTTACATATTGCAATGTGCACCGCTAACAAACTTTGTACTGGACCTGTACTGTCAGCGTCCCGCATCCCATTCCCCTCTGCACTTCTTAGTTAGAAGTGTCAAGTGTTCTACTCCTGCATAAGCACGACCGCAGCGCCCTCCGTCAATAACTGCGCTTTCTCCTTAAAAGGGTATTAATAACATATTGAGATACTGTAAGAGATTTAACAAATTTAGGAAAACTGGTCAATACATGATGCTGAAAGGAGAAGCCTCTTGTGTTAGCAGAAGAAAAAGTTATGAATATTTCATTTGGGGAGTAGAATGCTTAAAAATCTATCCAAATTATTAAGAAAAAGAGGCGCATATTTCCTACCATTCCTGATAGAACGTTGAAAAAAAAACAACTTCGAATCTGCCCTTATAAAATGACAGTTGTTTGTTATTTATAACCAGCCAATCATGACCAACAGACTCGTTGTTGAATTATCAGACTGTTTTTTTTAGACAAGTTCTCCACTCTCCCAGCATAAGAAAACAGACATTTCCTCCAATTATTTTGATTAGTTTTCCGACTATCCCATACATACAGACAAGTGAAACAAGACTTCCGCGCTAACATTCTCTTCTGTCAGATTTCTCTGCTGCGAGGTGAATAATATGTAACATTGTATCTGTTAATTTTACCTGGGTCGACCGCGTTGATCTAGTTTCGACGGTCGCAGGTTCGAACCCGGCCGAGGTCGATGGATTTTTAGGATGGATAACTCCAAGGAACAAGTCATCCGGAAGAGAATTTAAGCCGTGGGTTCCGAGTCTGAAGATTTTTAGGCTCGTTAAGGAACCACAAGTCTGAACAAAAAAAAAAGGCCTGTGTGCAAAATTTAACCAATCTTCATCCATATAGTCCCGCGCCGTTAACCGAGTGGTTAAGGCAAGAAGCCTTGGCGCTACGGGACTTGCGCTGGTTCGAGTCTCCATGTGGGAAAATTTTTTCTCATGGAATTTCGGCCAGTATGGGACCGGCGCCCACCCAGAATCGTGAGGCATTTGAGTAGCTACAATAAGTAACGGCTCCAGGTTGAGAAGACCAGCTATAATGGCTGGGGACCCGACATGCTGACCACATGTCACCCCTACACTGGCTAGATGATCGTCTACCTCAGTTATCAACACATATGGATGTGAGGCCAGCAGCCGGCTGGTAGGCCAAGGGCCTTCTAGGCCTGTTGCGCTTGGAGTTTTTTTTCCATCCATACAAGTAATACATTAGTTGCCTACTAGATGTCGCATTGAGGCGATGTGCTAACCACAAGTTACTAGTTGACATTTGTAGGTAAAGAAGCATAACTAAATTAGGTTGATGACCTTGTAGAAGATTTCCGGTTGTCTTGAGACATTGAGGATGCCGGACGCAGTCTCTGGCGAAACGTCGGCGAACTACAAGCCTCAAGACCACGGCCAACAGCCCGGAAACCTTCTACAAGATCGTCATAGTAACTCCGGCCGTGAAAGCCTAAGTCAATATATAAATTAGGTTGATTAAGAAATTTCAGCTAGGGAGCACCTCACATGGGAAGTAGCCTATGGGGTGTATACACACAATTTTACATGGGATATAATTTTTTCTCTAACATGTCATATATATATCTTAATATATAAAAATTTCGTGTCACGTTGTTTGTCCGCGATGGAATCCTAAACTACTGAACCGATTTTAATAAAATTTTGCACACTATGTGCTGTTTGATCCAACTTGAGACTTAGGGTAGTTTATAACTAAATTTATAGTCGCATTATTTTTTTATTGCAAATTATTTATTTATTATTTAACAAACAGTTATAATTATCTGTGAGTTCCATACGATTCTAACAGATGGCGGTGTAAGGTAATTTGGTAAGGTAATTGGTTTATTATTTAACAAAGAGAGATCCGGATGGCTGTGCTTTTTGTTGCAACCGCGAATTACAAATATTGATTATTTCATAATTTAAATGCGTTCAGTGTTTATGTAATTTTCAATATTATTAATTTCGTGTGCAAGTATTAGTTTTAAGTAATCTGGCTGAAAGACAGCAACTTAATGTAAATTTTTAACATATACCTTAGCTACAGCGACACGTGGCCGGGACTTCTAGTATATATAGGCCTATATATATATATATATATATATATATATATATATATATATATGTATATGGTACGGAGTAGATTTGATTACTGAAGTTGACATTTAGCAGCTGGATAACATTTTTATGATGTAAACCGAACCACAATAGATCCGATTTCTTTACATATAGGCCTATATAGTAGCTGTTTTACTATGGGATACAATTTCTTCACAAGTTTGTACTAGCTGTTTACTATGAATTGACGTGAAGGTATAGATACTTTTCTCACAACTGAATGGTTTTTCTTTTTAATCAGAAGGCCTATCTCAAACTATCTGAATAAAATTAAAATCGATCAAAGCTATCATTATTGCTTCCTATCCAGAAGGCGATCGAATCATTTTCTCTATATTGTTGCTTTCTTTCTCAATCGTAATCGTAGGGGTCAAACTTTTCATACGTATGATTTGGGTAGGCCTATCATAATTATTAATGTGGTCATTTTTCTCAGGCGCCTTATTAAGGATGGGATAATGGATGCAGGTGCAGAGATTTTTGTTGAATCATTCTTGTCCATACCGGCACTGATACTAATTGACCCTATTATAAAATACGAGATATGGGGAAATTTTGTGGGGATAAAATTGGGCAGTCCAAAGATCTAGCATTTTAATAGTGGAATGCAGGCTTTCACGGCCGGTAATCATGGTAGTAAAAGATTCCGGGCTATGTTGCCGTGGTCTATAACTGGCGTTTCTTCCAGACGTTTCTCCCCGACAGGGAAACAACAGCTGGAAGCACTCGCCACTGAAGATGCCCTCCGCAGTTGAGGGAGAAACGTCTGGAAGAAACACCAGTTATAGATCACGGCCACATAGCCCGGAATCTTTTAATACCAATATTAGGTCTAATCTCGAAACCCGCCATTACGGAAAAGTTTTGACGAACCCCTTCAAATATTTTAGGGGGTCGCGAACCACACATTGGTTTAATCAATCATATGTTGCAACGACCAAGGTGTTTGCTGTTGGATGTAATATGCCGCTGTGTTAAATAAAATTATCATGTCATAATACGAACATTCCATATAATACTGCATATCGTTACTGTATTTTTATTCTTTGTAAAGGGAATACTCTACTAGTATTTTTTTTTGTAATATGAAGCACTTGATAGGTTATAGGTCTGCTATACAGTATTAAGGGCTTATGGTCTCTTGAGGTGTAAGGTAGCACATTTATATTTGACAATTGTAAAAGGACCAGGTAGAAGGATGTTGAATAACAAAAGCACAGTAATACGGACAAATAATGAACACCCTCGCTAAGCCATTGGGTCTGGAAATTTTAAATTCTTCAGAAGCATAAAAAAAAAGTGCATTGTGAAGTGAATGCAACTTCTCAAGGGTGGGAGTAACGTTTCGTAACAGACAGTAGTATTGTTGTCGGCAAGATTGTGTTCCTTTTATAGACATGATAATGTGAATATAGGGTGTATCAAATTTTATTCAACACTTTTAATGTACTTTCTAATATAGAACGGTCTATAACAACACAATAATTAGTATCGTGCGTGGAAATACAATGAGATGTTCATAAATAAAATAACTATCATCTAGATATTATTTATTTTGACTATTTAACTCATGCCCCAAATTGGAGTCAATGACCAATCACGTTTCAATGATTTCTGTTTTACAACCAATCAGAGTCCAGTTTCACGAAATATTTATCAGTGTTAAATTTACCACATTAAAGAAAGCTCCTCCTTTTTAATATTCTGAACAGGTCTGACCATTATTTTGCAGTGACTGAGCCTATAAGAAATACGGCTACCAGATTGTATATATAGTGCATAAATGTCAACACATAGCGCTTGCAGGAGTTAATATAAAAACATTTGTAGCAATTTATTATACCACCAAAAAAAGAAACCACTGTTTGCACTTTCTTAAATGTATTTTTTCCCAGGTAATAATCCAGAAAAATATAATTGTCATATTTACATCATACGTCATCAGAAATGAATTAATATACAGTTTGATGTTTCATTTTTTCTCCACTAGAGAGCATTCTTACAATATTGCGTTTCTTTGGCAATAAATAGTATGATCTGGTTGCAGTGATCGTTTCTCATTTGTTTTCAAACATCGCCGTTTACATTAAATATATAAATATTTTAAAATAACTATAGTTAAATAATGACCTGTGAGTAAACAGCTTAATTTTATTCGTTAAATAGTCCTAACAAATGCCACTCCTGATTTCCAAATTCTCTACATAAATTCACTCCTCTCTTCGTGAGTCGTGAATTTATCGATAATTTCGAAATCACTCGTGGCATTACTTGTGATATTAAATGAGAAATAAGACAAAAACTAAAAGTAGAGGTATTAAACACAACAATAGAGAAATAAAGAACAAACTGGAAAGAACACTTGGCAAGGGTGACTGAGAATAGAATATCAAAAGCAGCATACAGCTATTCACCACGAGGAAGAAGAAGTTTGGGAAGACCAAACAAAAGATGGAAAGAGCAGCAATTTCTAGCCGGAACAGGCTAGTAAATAAGCCTAAACCGCGAAGAAGAAGATATTAAATGAAAAATATGTTTTTACATCAAGGAGAAACATCTACACCCAGAAGGTTGGATGGACCGACACAATTGGCTATAGAAATCGGACGATGTCAAAGACATTAATCAACCGATGATCTGTCTAAACGTATTTTATCAGCAATTATCATAAGTAATGCCACGAGTGATTTCCAAATTTTCGCTAAATTCACGAGTGAATTTATCTAGAGGATTTGGAAAGCAAGAGTGGCATTTGTTAGGACTATTAAGGAATAAAATTAAGCTGTTTACTCACAAATCATTATTTAAATATAGTTATTTTAAAATATGTATATATTTAATGTGTCCCGCGCCGTAGCCGAGCGGTTAAGGTAGGAAGCCTTGGCGCAGAGCTACGGTACTTGCGCTGGTTCGAATCTCCATGGGGGAAGAAATTTTCTCATGGTATTTCGGCCAGTATGGGACCGGTGCCCACCCAGCGTGAGGCAATTGGGTAGATACAATAAGTAGCGGCTCCAGGTTGAGGAACCAGCTATAACGGCTAGGGGACTCGACATGCTAACCACATGTCACCCCTACACTGGCTGTTGATCATCTACCTCTGTGATTGACTCATGTGGATGTGAAGGGCCAGCAGCCGGCTGGTAAAAGGGCAACCGCTGAAAAGTGGAAAGACCCTCAATCGGAATACATTTAATGTAAGCGACGATGTTTGAAAACAAATCAGAAATGTGAGCTTGTGTATATTCACTGCAACTTGTCCATATTATGTGTTGTCATATAGGATCACAATACTGTAAGAATGCATCCTAGTGGAGAAATAATGAAACACATCAAACTGTATATTAATAATCAACATTATGGGTTATTAATTAATTTGTTAGTAAACAACTCAGTAAAATCAAGGAATCTGTTCATTATTTGCTATTGTTGGAGAAAAATAATACTCTGACTTGTTCAGCTTTCTTTATCAGAAAAGCAGGAGCTGATAAAGAGAAATCGATAAAGAGCGAGGTGAAAAAGACTGTCATTGGTTGTAAAACAAAATTCATTAAAACGTGATTGGTTATTGATTACCATTTGGGGCATGAGTTAAGTAGTCAGTAATAATTGTTACTAATAATTGATATACTATTTTTTATACCGGTAAAGAGTACCGAACTAGTAGGCTCGGAGAATAGCGTTTGACAGTTGTATTTGGGAGGTTCCGACTTCAAATCCCGGTGTCAACAAACTATTTTTGTTATAATTTTCCATAATGGTTAAGGGGGGGGTGATGGGTGAAAAATTGACCATTTGAGATCAAAATTGGCATTTTTTTTGTACTAAAAATATCCTATACTCTAATGTGTATGTTGGTAAAGTTTCAGAGGCCTGTGCCGCTTCTAAGTGCCCTAAAGTGCTGATTAGGCCTGTATGTTACAGTTTGTATTTAAACTGCACGCAAATCTTCAAACTTGTTTTTCCACACTTTTATTTTCACTGCATTTTTGTACATTAAAAATTGAATGGAATTCACAAATTTTATCCTAGAAGGTTCAAAAAATGTTTATTGCATGTCCTAAAAACATTGAGTAACAAAGTAGGGCATGGGTTTCATGATCGAAGTAGTATTTTCAGATTGAGGGTCTTTCCACTTTTCAGCGATTGTCCTTTTACCAGCCGGCTGCTGGCCCTTCACATCCGATTCCGATTGAGGGTCTTTCCACTTTTCAGCGGTTGCCCTTTTACCAGCCGGCTGCTGGCCCTTGACATCCACATGTGTCAATCACAGAGGTAGATGATCAACAGCCAGTGTAGGAGTGACATGTGGTTAGCATGTCGAGTCCCCCAGCCGTTATAGCCGGTTCCTCAACCTGGAGCCGCTACTTATTGTAGCTACCCAATTGCCTCACGATGCTGGGTGGGCACCGGTCCCATACTGGCCGAAATACCATGAGAAAATGTCTTCCCCCATGGAGACTCGAACCAGCGCAAGTCCCGTAGCTCTGCGCCAAGGCTTCCTACCTTAACCGCTCGGCTACGACGCGGGACCCTTCACATCCACATGTGTCAATCACAGAGGTAGATGATCAACAGCCAGTGTAGGGGTGACATGTGGTTAGCATGTCGAGTCCCCCAGCCGTTATAGCTGGTTCCTCAACCTGGAGCCGCTACTTATTGTAGCTACCCAATTGCCTCACGATGCTGGGTGGGCACCGGTCCCGCACTGGCCGAAATACCATGAGAAAATTTCTTCCTCCATGGAGACTCGAACCAGCGCAAGTCCCGTAGCACTGCGGCAAGGCTTCCTACCTTAACCGCTCGGCTACGGCGCGGGACAAAGTAGTATTGTAAGAAATAAAAAATAAAATGCATGCAATTATTAATTTTTTTTGTAATTCCACGCGTGAGGTACATTTTTTTTCCTCCCTTTGTATTCACATTATAAGAATTCTAATGCATGATGTTTTTCTACATTTTTAGGGGCCTTGTAAAAAAAGAAGACATTCTATAAAAATTGTGGAACCCATTTAATTATAATATATGCAATTTTTAAAAAATATAATATTTAATAACTCGTAAAATAAATGTCTCACAAGAATGAAACTTAAACACATTATTACGTATCATGCAGTGAATGTTTGTACGAAAACTCAAGTCTCTAGCTCAAAAAATGTAGAAAATGGAAATTTCACCCATGACCGCCCCCCCTTAAGGAAAATGCTGGGTTGAAATTGAATTACTGCAGTCAATTTCGCCATTAATCACATTTAATCATGAATTACATTTGAATTGCATTTGCGCTATAGGCTACATATAAATAAAACAACTATTTAGAGCTGGTGGAAGTGGCTGAATTCAAATACCTAGGAACAATAATCACAAATAGGAATGAGATGCACAAAGAAATTAAACATAGGCTCAATTCTGGAACTGCGTGCTATTATGCTTTGCAGAGACTCTTGATGTCCCAACTCCTTTCAAAAAACGTTAAACTGAAAATATATAAAACTATTATTCCACCAGTTATATGGATGCGAAACATGGACTCTTACTTTAAGGGAGGAAAGGAGATTACGAGTGTTTGAGAATAAAGTTCTTAGGAAAATTTTTGGACCAAAGAGAGATGAACAGACAGGTGAATGGAGAAGACTACATAACAATGAACTACTTGGTCTTTATAGGAAGCCAGATATAATAAGAACAGTTAAGTCTCGTAGACTGCGATGGGCAGGACATGTTGCACGTATGGGGAATGAAAGACTTGCATGGAAGCTTCTTGTAGGAAAGCCAGAGGGAAAACGCCCAGTTGGTAGACCAAGAATGAGGTGGGAGAACAACATTAACTATGATTTGAGGGAAGTAGATTATGCAGGGAATTATTGGAAAGCATTAGCTCTGGATAGGGATGTATGGAGAGCTTATGTCTGCGCGGCCATGAACCTACGGGTTCGATAGTGCCAGTGAGTAAGTAAGTAAGTATTTAGAGCTGGTAAACAACAAAATATAGTATACGCTAAATGACGAACGACATTGAAGCGTCTCAGAATAAAATTGAAACAAAGAATGAATCAGTGATATAGTGATAAATATAAAGTTAAAATACCCCATTTTCCCTTAAGCTAACTTAGTTATGGTCTCCCAGTAGTTGGGGGTTGGGAAGATATCCAGTTTTCAGCTGCTTCAGTGAGCAGCCGGAATGTTGCTCTTTTTTGTTAAGTTTATATGGAACTTTATCACAAGACCTTGAGACCTTTTAAATTTAAAAAAGCATATCTCCATAAAAAAATTGTATGAACTGTCATGACCACTTTTCAACTCTATTATACTAGATAATAACTGGGGTTAATTTGAACTTGTTGGAGAAGAAGCAATGTTTATAATTTTGTTTGCATTCAACAGTAGACAAAATGTTGAAGGATATCTTGTTGGTGTTAAATTTCTACTTTCTCGTGTTACATGTAACCTACTGCCTTGGTAACCAACACCCGTGTGTATTTCAGTGACTATTTAACTCATGCCCCAAATGGGAGTCAATGACCAATCACGTTTCAATGATTTCTGTTTTACAACCAATCAGAGTCGTGTTTCACGAAATATTTATCAGTGTTATAATTACCATATATTAAACAAAGCTCCTCCTTTTTAATATTCTGAACAGGTCTGACCGTTATTTTGCAGTGACTGAGCCTATAAGAAATACGGCTACCAGATTGTATATATAGTGCATACATGTCAACATTTGTAGCAATTTATTATACCACCAAAAAAAGAAACCACTGTTTGACTTTCTTAAATGTATTTTTTCCCAGGTAATAATCCAGAAAAATATAATTGTAATATCTACATCATACGACATCAGAAATGAATTAATATACAGATTGATGTTTCATTTTTTCTCCACTAGAGAGCATTCTTACAATATTGCGTTCCTTTGGCAATAAATAGTATGATCTGGTTGCAGTGATAAACAAAAGAAGCAGTAGAAGCGTACCTATCGTTTCTCATTTGTTTTCAAACATCGCCGTTTGCATTAAATATATAAATATTTTGAAATAACTACAGTTAAATAATGATTTGTGAGTAAACAGCTTAATTTTATTCGTTAAATAGTCCTAACAAATGCCACTCTTGATTTCCAAATTCTCTAGATAAATTCACTCCTCACTTCGTGAGTCGTGAATTTATCGATAATTTGGAAATCACTCGTGGCATTACTTATGATAATCTTACGGTGTTATTATAATTCACACTTCTTCTTCTTCTTCTACTTCATGAAATTAGGTCTTTTGACCTGTTCTCACATCAAGTGGGATTTAATGAATCTTCCCATCTAGTAAATGGGCGTCCAACACTGTCCTATTGATTTGTACTTTATTACCGGAAAGATTTCTAAATTCAAATCGGGAAAAATTGGCATGCTACGAATTATTGGTAAATCCAGAAAATTGGATAAACCTCGGTAAATTTCTGGACAAAACGCGAAAAATAAGGACAACACTCATTCATGAATAAATATATGTTATCAAAATGCAATACCATTAATTATTAACAATTATATATAAATTAATTAGTGTATAATGCTGTTGTGTTATTATTTAATTGTAATATTAATGTGTTTTCTTTATGTAATTGTAATGTTAATGTTTCTTTAATGTATAATGCTATTGTGTTATTACTTAATTGTAATATTAATGTGTTTTCTTTATGTAATTGTAATGTTAATGTTTTTAGTGTATAATGCTACTGTGTTATTATTTAATTGTAATATTATTATTGTGTTTTCTTTATGTAATTGTAATGTTATTACTGTTTTTGTTGTTTATTTTTCTTTACACTAGTACCAATTATTACTTTATTGTAACGGACTGTCAACAGCACGTACGGCTTACTGCCCGTGCGACCCATATTTGTAAATAATATTGTAAATATCTTACTTTTTGTCTAATAAAGTCCTACTACTACTAAAAAAAACATCTGCAGGTGGGAGAATAACATTAACTACGATTTGAGCTTCAAAGGAATATTTTTAAACTACATAATATATGTAAACAATATAATCTCAAAATATCCATAGAAAAAATTAAGGTAATGGCATTCCAAGGGAAAAATCAAATCAGATCCAAAATAGTAATAGGAAACAAAATCATAGAACAGGTGAACCATCTCAATTATCTAGGATGTGACATTTAATTTAGTTATGATAATGATATAACTAATAAAATAGCAAAATTCCAGGGAATATGTGGTACGATAAAACGATCACTAAATAATAAAACAAGAGAGACCCAATTGAAATTTTATAAAACATTTGCAGTACCGGTACTGCTCTATGGTTCAGAAGCCTGGATACATAAAAATCAAGATCTAAGTAGGATAACGGCGGCAGAAATGAATTTTTTGAGATCTGTTAAAGGGTGCACTAAGGAAGACAGAATCAAGAACACAGAAATAAGACAGGGACTTGAAATATTTGCAATAACTGATAAAATATATACATATAGACAAAAATGGAAGCAGCACATAGACAGAATGAATGAAGATAGATATACAAAACAAATAACAAAATACAAACCTAAGGCGCCTGACATGTGGGCAGACCTAGAAAGAGATGGGCTGAAGTCGGAACGGGTCAACAGACCTAATCCATGAATGCAGATGATGATGATGATGATTCGAGGGAAGTAGATTATAGAGGGAATGATTGGAAAGCATTATACCAGGATAGGGATGTATGGAGAGCTTATGTCCGCGCGGCCGTGAACCTACGGGTTCGATAGTGCCAGTGAGTAAGTAAGTAAGACTTTCTTTTAACATGTTCATACCAGTTGTTTCTCATATTGTCAATTATATTTGTTAAATTAAAAATATTTAAGTATTTTCTAATATCTTAATTTCTTTTTTCTGTCCAAAATTGTTACACCTGCTACTGAACGTAAGAACTTCATTTCTGCAATTTCTATTTTTCTTCTGTCTGAACAGTTAAGAGTACAATTTTCACTTACATGTGTTAAGACAGGCACTGCCATAATTTTGTAAAATTTTAATTGTGTACTCCTCAAAGTTTTAATTCACACTTAATCATATTATTACATTTCTGTCATCGATTTCTTTAAGTGAAATTTAAGAAACCTTTGTTTAAGTGGGTCAGGGTTCGATCTTCGATTGGGACAAGCTTTCTGGGTGTCACCTGTAAGACAAATGGCAGGAAACTTTAAGGCCCAAACTGTCTTCAACATCATCTGGCCATCATAATCATCATTCATATTCGTCTTAGATTAAGTTTAGGATTAAGGACTCTCTTGGCGCACCACTATCATCATCATCACCCATCAGTTAATCGGGGCAGCGTAACCTCGCATTCCAGGCGGCCTAACCTCAGATGTTGGTTACAATTACGTCAATGTCAGGAGAGAACACCAGAAATGTCAAAATGACAACCTGGGGTATTAAATAAAAAATATTTATATTATATCATCATGAGTTTTTTAATATTATTTTTTAGGATGAAAAAATCCAAGGAGCAAGTCCTCCGGGAGGGACTTTAAGCCGTTGTCCCGAGTCTGAAGATTTTCAGGCTCGTAAAAGATCCTTAAGCCTGAATGAAAAGGCCCCTAAGCAAAATTTACCGAATATTCCCGTCCTAGCACTACCTTGGTTTCCTAGATGTCAGTACGAGGCGGAACGCTGACCACGGACCACTCAAGTGACATCTATACGAAACAAGTGTAACTAAATTAGTATGGTTCAAGTTCCTCCCTGCAGGGGGAGAGCGCCTAAATCTCTGTTAAGGGAAATTTGGACTTACAAGAAGAAGATTAAATATAATTCCACGTACATTGATTCTCTAACCAGTCCGCCACGTTACCTCAGGCGGTAGCAAGTCCTTGTTCAATATTCGCTAAGATTGCAAAATTTAATTGCAAACGTTTCAATTTTGGGGCTGAGAGGTGTAGTAACTGCTAGGTTGTTCATCAGATGTGTGGATTGAATTCCAAATCCCTTAGCACGTTGATAGCGATTCGCTCTCGGATGGGAACGTTAAGCTGCCAGTCCCTTTCGTGGTTTTCGGCAGGAGTTAAACATAGGCTCAATTCTGGAAATGCGTGCTATTATGCATTGCAGAGACTCTTGATGCCCCAACTCCTTTCAAAAAACGTTAAGCTGAAAATATATAAAACTATTATTCTACCAGTTATATTATGTGGGTGCGAAACATGGACTCTTACTTTAAGGGAGGAAAGGAGATTACGAGTATTTAAGAATAAAGTTCTTAGGAAAATTTTTGGACCAAAGAGAGATGAACAGACAGGTGAATGGAGAAGACTACATAACAACGAACTACATGGTCTTTATAGGAAGCCAGATATAATAAAAACAATTAAGTCTCATAGACTGCGATGGGCAGGACATGTTGCACGTATGGGGAATGAAAGACGTGCATGGAAACTTGTTGTAGGAAAGCCAGAAGGAAAACGCCCAGTTGGTAGACCAAGAATGAGGTGGGAGAACAACATTAACTATGATTTGAGGGAAGTAGAATATACAGGGAATGATTGGAAAGCATTAGCTCAGGATAGGGATGTATGGAGAGCTTATGTCAGCGCGGCCATGAACCTACGGGTTCGATAGTGCCAGTGAGTAAGTAAGTAGATTGGACACCGGGAGAAAATAAAACAAATAAAATATCACCGGGCGACTTATGTTTCACGTTAATTTGTCTTTCTTGCAGTTTTATAACGTGATCAGAAATAGGTCTAGTATCTAATGGGCGGCTTTCAATTTCTATTAACTAATGAAATCACTTAGGTGCTAAAGCATCTTTTAATAAGATAGAAACAAAATAATGGAACTTTAAAAATTATAGTAATTAGGTATTTTATATGAATTCATAAACACTAAGAAATTGGGGCTGGAAGTAAATATCAATAAAACTAAATATATGGTCACACATAGAAATAAATTATATAATGGAAATGGGCAGCTAATGACAAATGAGGGAAATTTTGAGGAAGTGGCTGAATTCAAATACCTAGGAACAATAATCACAAATAGGAATGAGATGCACAAAGAAATTAAACATAGGCTCAATTCTGGAAATGCATGCTATTATGCATTGCAGAGACTGAATATATATATATATATATATATATATATATATATATACATATACAACTATTATTCTACCAATTATATTATGTGGATGCGAAACATGGACTCTTACTTTAAGGGAGGAAAGGAGATTACAAGTATTTGAGAATAAAGTTCTTAGGAAAATTTTTGGACAAAAGAGAGATGAACAGACAGGTGAATGGAGAAGACTACATAACAGTGAACGACATGGTCTTTATAGGAAGCCAGATATAATAAGAACAGGTAAGTCTCGTAGACTGCGATGGACAGGTCATGCGGCACGAATAGGGAACGAAAGACGTGCATGGAAGCTTCTTGTAGGAAAATCAGAGGGAAAACGCCCAGTTGGTAGACTAAGAATGAGGTGGGAGAATAATATCAACAATGATTGTAAGGAAATGATTGGAAAGCATTAGCTCAGGATAGGGATGAATGGAAAGCCTATGTCCTCGCAGCCATGAACCTACGGGTTCGATAGTGCCAGTGAGTTAGTTATATGAATTCATCATGTAGAGCCTACGTAGAATGTACAGAGAGTTTGATTTGTTCATGGTCAGCCCTGCTGAAAGAATGCATAGTAGAGTTCAAAGGGTCATTTTATTAGCAACATAGTAAGTTCTTGTTGAAGCTGTATCTTTGATTTCGCATAGCGATTTCATATTATATTTTTTCATATCTCGACAAGTTGCATAAGTTTGGTGAGGATAAGTTTACAAGGCATAAAACCATGTTATTGAAACTCCACTTTTACAATTCGCATTTAATTAATTTTTGAATAATAATAATATGGTATCTTGGACGCTGTCGTGGTGGAGTGGCTTGCTTGCTTAAATTCATCCTTAGAGCTATGCCGGGCCGGTAGCAGTGCTGCCGAGAGGGTTACCCCTGCCGGACTGGTCGAATTTGATAAGCCAAACGAAGCCAAGTACCTTTGGGCGAAAGAGTGCAGATCTTTTCACCGTAAAAAGACAAAACCGATCAAGAAAGCCGGAAATGGGTTTCTCTGGGGTAAATTGGTTCCGGAGGTCAAATAGTCCGCCCATTCGGTTCTCCGGGCGGGGACTACTTCAGGTAAACCATTCCAAAGGCTCAAACACAAGGACTTTGGCCTAGGAATCTGAAATTTTTTTGGGCCAAAGTGAGATGAACAGACAGGTGAATGGAGAAGACTACTTAACAATGAACTACATGGTCTTTATAGGAAGTCAGATGTAATAAGAACAGTTAAGTCTCGTAGACTGCGATGGACAGGACATGTTGCGCGTATGGGGAATGGAAAACGTGCATGGAAGCGTCTTGATATGAAATGGCCAGAGGGAATACGCCCAGTTGGTATACCAAGAATGAGTTGTGATAACAACCTTAACTAATGATTTTAGGGACGTAGATTATCCCGGTAATTAGTGGAAAGCATTCGCTCTTGATAGTGAATTTATGGAGAGCTTTATGTTCCGCGCGGCCATGACCCTACGGGTTCGATGGTGCCAGTGAGTCAAGAGTAATAATATTTTAGCTGGTGAACATTCTCACGTCTACTTGTTTGTTTAAAACTATACAAGGACATTCTACTAGTGTCGCTTTCCGCAAAGTAGAACAATATAATTTAACTTCACCATTTCGCCCCCAAAGACGAGATATACTCACCGGCTTATTTAATGGCCTTCAACTCAGAAGTCGATTAACCTTCGCTTAACTCTGCCTATTCTATATTTTTGGATGTGTACATCCCTTGGCTAGTGTCATCTTTTGTTCTCATTTATGAAGAGGACCGGAATAATATTTTGACCTTCACCCTATAGGGTGATGTCAAGTACCGTTATCTTTTGTTCGTCTTGAATGTCTGAAAATAGATAATACAATTTACGGTGATATAAATCCGGTTTCTGGGGAAATGCATTGAGCATTAAAACTCGAAGCGAATGCGTTAATAGCACTATCGAATCAATAAGCTTCATGGCAGCGCGAACATAAGCTCTCTGTACATCTTTATCCTCGGCTAATGCTTTCCAATCATCGCCTGTATAATCTACTTCCCAAAATCATGGTTCATGTTATTCTTCCATCTCATTCTTGGGCTACCTATGGGCGCTTTGACTCTGGTTTTGGTACAGGGAATTTCCATGTCTTTCTGTTATTCCCTATTCGTGCCACATATCATGCGTATCGCAGTCTATGAGACTTAACTGTTATTATTATATCCGGTTTATAGTGGACAAAAATTTCTGGCAGCATCATGACCTGGGGTAGATTCAACCTCTAATGGGAATGGTTACCATCTGCAAGTTCTGGGGGTAAAGGCGGCCGTCACACAGAGCTAACCTAACAGAGCTGACATCTCAGTTGAGAGTCTAATAAAAGGTTGTAGCTTTAACTTCCTACTATCCAAGGGCCTCCTAAGATCTATAGTGGGATCATTTTACCTTTTAGTCATTAAATATACAGTTTTACACAATATGGTGATATTTCAGTGAATATATTGCTAAAATTACTGATATTTTCCTGACGTATGAGAACACTGAGCAACAAAAAAGAAACTTTTCTTTTGTCTCAGAAAGAAAAATATGTGATTCTAATAGTATTTTTTCTCCTGAATTCAAATATGATATTGGTTTTTCTCCATCACATAAGGTTTCCAAGAGACAGGAATTTATAATTTCAAACACTTTCATATTTTCTACATTCGTAACTACACAATATTCGGACATTTCGGACTCGCCTAGAAAGTAAGAAATGACGATTTTCTGCTATATTTCGCCTGTGGAGCATCCCTCTTGATGGTTCAACAGTAATAGACCAGCATATTAAGATTCCATTTGCCTTGATATCTCTTTTCCATAGCTGAAACCATTTGAGTTAGCTCATTTGGTTTTATTTTACAATGGGCAAATGGACGAAAAAAGCATTTATTAAAAATATATATGCAGTCAATATGCCCATTTCACCAATTAATGTTTTAAAATGGTCAACAAGTTTCTACAGCCAAGCTGTCATTCTCAAGACCAGATCAGTCAATATCTGGTCTTGAGAATGACAGCTTGGCTGTAGAAACTTGTTGACCATTTTAAAACATTAATTGGTGAAATGGGCATATTGACTGCATATATATTTTAATATTTTATCACCAAGAAGATCACTTGTGTATTAAATTTATTAAAAAAATAATTATTTAAATACAATAATTGAAATTGAAATAAAACTGTGGGCGATGGAGAAATTCCGAATACATATTTGAAAACACGATAAAAAAAAACTGCATTAAGTACAACTATTGGTACTCATGAGACAAAAATCATGTTGACCATCCATCCAAAGTAATTCTGCCCGAAGGCAGGTCCTTCACTGCAATCATAGCATTTTCATGCTATGCTTGCAGCTTTACTAGGGAATTGTGTAGGCGTGGTAGCTTCCCGTTGCTTTCCACACCGGTGAAGGATGATGATGATAATGGTAAGGATGATAATGATGATGGCCATATGATTTCGGGGACCGTTTGGGCCTTAAAGTTTTCCTGACATTTGTCTTACAGATGAGGAAAAACCCCGATAAAAACCTCACCCAGAAAAAACTGCCCCGACCGGGGAACGAAACCGGGCCCGCTGCGTGACAAGGCAGCACGCTACCTCGAGACCACAGCGGTGGACCATGTTGACCAGTGCAATTAAAGTAAATAGATAAACATTTGCGACGTTGGTAAAGAGTAGGTGATGATCATAGAGAAATCATATATAGCTGTCTTTTTTTTCATAAAGCTTATAACAAAAAGGGAATGTTTTACGATAGTGTTTACTGGAAAGTAGGAATAAAGGAAGTAATAAATAAGTATTGCTTGAAAGTTAAACTTGTGACCATATAAAGGAAAATAGGCCTATTATAGCTCTGCAAGTTGCGCAACAACAAATGTCAGGCAACACAAGCTTCATTTAAAATCTCCATCAACTTCGGCCTTGCATTCCATTTGTTACGTGCGTGAAGAAAATGTAGTTATCGACTGAGAAACAGAGATTCAACATTGAACTAACGTAATGTTTATTACACATAACTTATTCTCTGGGTTTTGCTTATCAATATATGGGATTTTAGTGACTATTTAACTCATTTCTATGATTTTTTATTTACAATCAATCACAGTCGTGTTTCGCCTAGAATTTACCAACTAAAGTTTATCATAATAAAGAAAGTACCTCCTTTTTTAAAATTCTGAATAGGTCATAGCATTATTTAGCAGTGACTGACCCTCTACGAAATACGGCTACCAGATTGTATATATAGTGCATGAATGTCAACACATAGCGCATGCGGGAGTTAATATAAAAACATTTGTAGCAATTGATTATACCACCAAAAAAAAAACACTGTTTTAACTCTCTTAAATGTATTTTTTTCCCCAGGTAATAACATTCCAGAAAAATAGAATTGTCATGTTTACATCATAGAGTAAATATACAGTTTGATGTGTTTCATTTTTTCTCCACTAGAACGCATTCTTACAATATTGCGTTCCTTTGGCAATAAATAATATGATCTGGTTGCAGTGATGAACAAAAGAAGCAAATGATAAGCGTACCAATCGTTTCTCATTTGTTTTCAAACATCGTCGTTTACATTAAATATATAAATATTTAAAAATAACTATATTTAAATAATGATTTGTGAGTAAACAGATTAATTTTATTCGTTAAATAGTGCTAACAAATGCCATTCTTGATTTCCAAATTCCCCAGATAAATTCACTCCTCACTTCGTGAGCCGTGAATTTATCTTTAATTTGGAAATCGCTCGTGGCATTACTTATGATAAAATAATATAGAGCGACAAGTGTACTCTACTAGAACATATTGAGTCAAACATAATGAGAAATATTAGAATAAGATATAAATTGCTTATTGTTAAACGGGGAAATTGATAAAATATTTGAAGTAATTTTTTGTTTGGAGGCACGGCTTACAATAATGGTTAAGGCAATACGCTACAACCGGAAGTTCGAGGGTTCGAGTTCCTGTGGGTTCAGGATTTTTAAACTGACTCAAATCTTCTTACGGCACTGTGGCCCTGGGGTGGACTCAGCCTCTAACTGAAATGAGCACCAGGCGCTTGTTCTGGGGGTAAAGGCGGTTGTCACGCAGGGCTGACAACCCAGCTGACATCAAGTGCCGAATGTCTAGAAAAAGTGGAAGCATTAACTTCCTACTACTCAAACGGCCTCTAAGGCCTGTACTGGGATCGCTTTACCCTAGTTTTATGTTTGTTTCAAATTCTTTAAAAATATAGGCTACATATCGGATATAGATAATAAAATAGCAAAATTCCAGGGAATATGTGGTACGATAAAACGATCACTAAATAACAAAACAACAAGAGAGACCCAATTGAAATTTTATAAAATGTTGGCAGTACCGGTACTGCTGTATGGATCAGAAGCCTGGATACATAAAAAACAAGATCTAAGTAGGATAACGGCGGCAGAAATGAAATTTTTGAGATCTGTCAAAGGGTGCACTAAGGAAGACAGAATCAAGAACACAGAAATAAGACAAGAACTTGAAATATTTGCAATAACTGATAAAATAGATACATATAGACAAAAATGGAAGCAACACATAGACAGAATGAATGAAGATAGATATCCAAAACAAATAACAAAATACAAACCTAAAGGCACCCGAGATGTGGGTAGACCTAGAAAGAGATGGGCTGAAGTCGGAACGGGTCAACAGACCTAATCCATGAATGCAGATGATGATGATAATGATGATATCGGATTGTAATAAGTGTGTAAATTTATGCTTTTATATGTATGTAAATCAGAGCATTCAATGCTAATGAACGCCAGTTCCCGCGGTCTTCAGTGCAGACCACAGCCTGTTGAACAGCGCAATATTTGAAGCCGTGAAAACTGCAACCCCATTCCTATACTTCACCGCCATACAAAGGCATACTGCAATCAGATTGTGAACCTATCCTTAGATAGATAGATAGATAGATAGATAGATAGATAGATCAGGAATGTAAATTATTAGATAACGACAGGGATAAACTCAAATCAATAGTTTTAAGAAACCAGAATTGGCCAATTAAGAACAATGAACTCATTGACAATTACACTAAGGCATTTTCAATATTTTCAAATACAATTAAATTTGATACACTTTAGGTTAAGTAAAACATAGAACAATAGTATTATATAGTAAACCATCTAGCTCTAAGAAAGATTAATTGTAAACACTGTTTAATTTTATAGTTGTATAATAAGAACACCACAATGCATGTAGTATTACTCCACGTAATGGAGCATGCAGTTGAATAATAACATAAATAAAAAAAAAATAGATAGATAGATAGATGGAAAGCTCTGCGGCCATCACTTAAGTGTTGGCGGTGAGCGATCCATTTTGGTCCTCCTTAATAGGTAGAACCCCGGGTTCCTGTAGGTTATATTGTTATATAGCTCCGGCACAACGTTTATTAGTAAGAAAATTATACATGATCTACATAAGGTTTATACATTGTATAACCTAAAGGCATACTGCAATCAGATTGTGAACCTATCCTTAGATAGATAGATGGAAAATGTATAACCTAAAGGCATACTGCAATCAGATTGTGAACCTATCCTTAGATAGATAGATAGATAGATGGAAAGCTCTGCGGCCATCACTTAAGTGTTGGCGGTGAGCGATCCATTTTGGTCCTCCTTAATAGGTAGAACCCCGGGTTCCTGTAAAATACATTAGCCCCGGTTCAAATTTGAAGTTAATTAGCAGAGTGAAGTCGGAAGCGGACCTTTTGGGGTTCTATTCCAGCATTTGCTCTTTGGATTGAGGGAAACCGCTTAAAACCTCAATCGGAATAGTCGATCACGCGGGATCTTGCCAAGTTTGGCTTTCGGATGACTCTACATTGGGAGGGCGGTTCGTATAAATCATATACAATTACAGTCTTACTAATAAAAATCTCTTATACAGGCTTTTATCAGTTGTCTAGTTATACAATGTATAAACCTTATGTAGATCATGTATAATTTTCTTACTAATAAACGTTGTGCCGGAGCTATATAACAATACAACCCTTATACACAATACGTCACATATTCGTCATCACTATGACGTCAGAACAATATTACGCGCAGTTTGTAACAGAAATAAAACATCAACTAGTGATTAATTGTGTAAGAAATGAGTATGGATAAGAATTAATAGAGATTCCCTAATTGGGGAGGCACGGAAAAAATAAATGTGTTTTAATTTATACACATTTCTCTTTACGCAATGTCAAATATATCGAAGAATTAGATTCACAGATAATGTGCTGCCATCTAACGTCAAGAATTTCGAACAATTCTTGGAAACTAATAAAGGTTTTTCCAATTACTTATGAATTATATGCAGTGTTTTAAGATGCGTTTAGAAAACGTTCAAAATAGTACAAAATGTTACGGACAACAGAATAATGCTTTAGGCGAAAAAAACTGCAGTTTGATCGGAAATCGAACCTACGACCTCACGGACTGCAGTCAGAAGCTGTAACCACATGACTATCAAGCTAACATTTTGTGCGTTGCGATAATAGTACCTCTATAATAACATACATTTTTATATCGGTATGTGTATTATGTTTTAATGATGCAAGCAAGTTTTGTTAAAATAATATTATGAAGCATTTAAACTACATTCAAGTTAAATCTTGTCTACAGCAATTATTGTAGAACATATTCTTTTGTGTATCAATGTTCAATTTTAGAATATTATTAGGCCTACTCGAGAATGAGTGTGACAAAAGGCATTTTATGATGCCTTCATTTTCCTACCCAGAGCTTTATTAATATTATTTATGTCCTCTGCATCCATCAAACAGTCGTTTTTTGCGTTAAATTTAAGGAAACTTTCATCAATATCATAAGAAAACAATCAGTTGATATGAAAGTCCGACATTTTGTCTAGTTATACAATCTTTAAACAAGGCTGGAGGCATGTATAACGATTCCCATGTAAAGTTGTACACCGTTTATACACTGAACAGCTAATACAGTGTTTATTAGTAAGAATTTTCAACTGAGATGTGTATAAGCCATGTATAAAAGTTATATATGGATTATTAGTAAGAGGGTTTATGTAATAATGATGATGATAATAATAATAATAATAATAATAATAATAATAATAATAATAAAGTTTACATGGTAGTACTTGGCATCCTCAGAGACAAAATGTCTTTGGGATGTCGCTGGTTAGCGCCATTCTGAATAATTAAATGGAAATTTTATGACATACGGCATCATTAAAATGGGAGTTGTTATGAGCTGGTGGCGATGATTCTAATAATATTACGTTGCCTTGAGGAGTGCAGATTGAGCGTAACCATTTACTTTCTAGATCAAATGGGCGCGTAGGTGAAATGACGTGTACCACATTCTGTTGGATCAAATAAACAATGACCTACTTATTCATCCGACATAATCTTTGATCAAACTTTTCCCTTTACTGTGCGTTACTACAGGATATCCTAGCACTATCGGCATGTTTAATTTTCGTAAATAATGCCACGAGTGATTTTCAATTTATCTAGAGGATTTGGAAATCAAGAGTGGCATTTGTTAGGACTATTTAACGAATAAAATTAAGCTCTTTACTCACAAATCATTATTTAACTATATTTATTTTAAAATATTTATATATTTAATGTAAACGGCGATGTTTGAAAACAAATGAGAAACGATTGATACGCTTCAATTGCTTCTTTTGTTCGTCACTGCAACCAGATCATATTATTTATTGCCAAAGGAACGCAATTGTAAGAATGCACTCTAGTGGAGAAAAAATGAAACGCATCAAACTGTGTATTAATTCATTTCTGATGTCCTATGATGTAAATATAACAATTATATTTTTGTGGGAAAAAAAATACATTTAAGAAAATGCAAACAGTGGTTTCTTTTTTGGTGGTATAATCAATTGCTACAAATGTTTTTATATTAACTCCCGCATGCGGTATGTGTTGACATTCATGCACTATATATACAATCTGGTAGCCGTATTTCTTAGTGAGTCAGTCACTGCAAAATAATGCTATGACTTATTCAGAATGTTAAAAAGGAGGTGCTTTCTTTATTATGATAAACTTTAGTTGGTAAATTCTAGGCGAAACACGACTGTGATTGGTCGTAAATCAAAAATCGTTGTGACGTGATTGGTCATTGACTCCCATTTGGGGCATGAGTTAAATAGTCTAAATAAATACAGTTACCGGTATTTTAAAATATTTATATGCTTAATGTAAACGTTCATGTTTGAAAAAAAGTGAGACATTTTTGGTTATGTTTCATTTGTTGATCCACTGCAACTTCTTCTTCTTCTTCTTCACTTCAAGGGGTAGGCAAATTGCCTGTTCCGCCTCACAGTTGTTCTGTCCATTTTTTCACTGGCCTTCCTACATTCCTTGAACCTCTTGGCTTGTCGTTGAATGCAGCTCTTGGTAATCTTGTCACATTCATTCTTTCCACATGTGTAAACCATTTCTCTCTATATTCTCTGATTTTCTCATCAAATGGATATATATTTAACTCTGTTCTTATATCTTCATTCCTTATCCGATCCAATCTTGTGCAGCCTTTTGTACTGCAATTACATCAGGTTATTTTTTTGCCAAATAGGATCGCAATATCGAAAGAATACACCCTAATGGGGGGGGGAATGAAACGCAACAAACTGTATCATATAACCAACATTATAGGTTATTTTTTTAGGAAACAACTCAGTAAAATCATTATTAAAAACACAATTATCGAACACACAATTATCAAGTGTATAGTTCGAAGGAATCTGTTCATTATTTGCTTTATTCAACGTATTTGTTGGATAGTCGGTCACTGCAAAATAATGCTCTGACCTGTTCAGAATATTAAAAAGGAGGAGCTTTCTTTATTTTGGTAAACAAAAGTAAATAAATATCGAGGTGAAACACGACTGTGATTGGTTGCAAAACAAAATTCATTGAAACGTGATTCGTCATTGGCTCCCATTTGGGGCATGAGTTAAATATCCTTTTTAATTCTCCTCTTCCCTACCCCTTCTCATTTCTTTCCAAGCTATAATGTGTCAAGTATATACTTGTAGGAAAAAACATTGTGGAGTTTCAACAACTAAGGTTATTATTACAGGAATACGAATTAACATTTTCGTGGAATCCGAATAAAAATGGACAATTCTTTCTCTCATATAGCTATACGTATAGTCGGCCCAGTTATTTAGTTTACAGGAGCTTTTCTTTGTGGTTAGGTAAGTCAACTTTGCACGCATTAGTATTTAGCATATCAAGCGCCGTTGTCACGTTTTATTCATAAGTAATGCCACGAGTGATTTCCAATTTATCTAGAGAATTTGTAAATCAAGAGTGGCATTTGTTAGGACTACTTAACGAATAAAATTAAGCTGTTTACTTACAAATCATTATTTAACTATAGTTATTTTAAAATATTTATATATTTAATGTAAACGGCGATGTTTGAAAACAAATGAGAAACGTTTGGTACGCTTCATTTGTTCATCACTGCAACCAGATCATATTATTTATTGTCAAAGGTTCGCAATATTGTAAGAATGCACCCTAGTGGAGAAATTTATAACCAACATTATAGGCATTAATTAATTTCTGATGTCCTATGATGTAAATATGTCAATTATATTTTTCTGCAACGTTATTTCCTGGGAAATAATTCGTTTAAGAAAGTGCAAACAGTGGTTTATTTTTTTTTGGTATAAAGAATTGCAACAAATGTTTTATATTATCTCCCGCAAGCACTACGTGTTTACATTCGTGCACTATATATATATATATATATATATATATATATAATCTGGTAGCCACATGCAGTCACTGCAAAATAATGCTATGACCTATTCAGAATGTTAAAAAAGAGGAGCTTGATTTTAAAGTTATGAAATTACGCTGATAAAATCTAGGTGATCAACGACTGTGATTGGTTGTAAATAAAAATAACATTGAAATGTGATTGGTCATTGACTCCCATTTGGGGCATGAGTTAAATAGTCACTATAATACATTTTTTTACCAAGTAAAGATATTCTAAGGGTATGTTTTACCATAAGAGGTAACTTTATTACGCCAGTTTAAGCCACGTATTATATATGGGGAAAACTGGCGTAATGCAGTTACCTCTGTTGGTGAAACTGATACTAAAAGACAAAAATTGCAACCCTGTTAAGATAATTTTATCCACGTGGAGTTGACATGGAAACGTCATTTAAAAATGCGAAGACATAATTGGCAGAGAACTGTTTTCAGTTTTTGATGATTGGTGCGGCGACTTGGAAGCCTCTAATTACACTCCCCGGCTCTACCTGGCAGTAACAGTGATTTTTTTTTAAACCAGAGGGAAACAGTTGTCTTTGATGCCGCCTGTAGACTAAATAACTGAACCTACTATAGTTGTACGCCGTTTTAACTTATGATGTAACTCAGTCAATTGAATTCATTATATACATAAAACATTAAAGAACAAAACAAGAAGAGATACTAGATTGAAGTTTTATAAAACATTGGCAGTTCCTGTATTGCTTTATGGGAGTGAAACTTGGGTAATGACCAAACAATTACAAAGTAGAATACGAAGAGTAGGAATGAACTTCCTTAGAAGAACAAAAGGCTGCACAGGAATGGATCGGTTAAAGAATGAAGATATAAGAACAGAGTTAAACATATACCATTAAATGATAAAATCAAATAATATAGATAAAAATGGTTTAGACATGTAGAAAGAATGAACATAACAAGATTACCAAAAGCAGCATTTAACTACAAGCCAAGAGGTTCAAGGAATGTAGGAAGGCCAGTGAAAAGATGGACAGGCAACTGTGAGGCGGAACAGGCATTTTTCCTAGCCCGTGAAGCGAAGAAGAAGAAGAAAATATATCGAAAAGGAACAGCAAAAATCAGATTTATCTGCAGTACACAGTTGAAAAACGCTACCTCTCATGTTATCGGGAGTTACCAGGTTTTGAATCCCGGACCTCCAGAACATGATTCTGCCATTTGGGATAAAATACGGTATATATTAACACCATTTTAATAAAATTAAACTATAGCAGTTCGCCATGTGAACTAGGGGTATACTGGATACATGTATTAAAATAACATGAGCGAATGAAACATGGAATGTAACAGAAAAAACAGCAATTCCAGACATCTGTCACATAGTTGGAAACAAGACTTAATAACTCGAAGCGGCGAGTTCAACATCCTTCTAAAAAATTAACAAGAATTATTAATTGTGTTGATGCCTGTTCCTAATTGTACAAAATAAAGTGCCATTTAAATAAAAAAAAATACTCTAAGTGTCAATTACAAAAAAATACAGGAACTTAATATACATTTATGCGAACAAATCGTGTATGAACATTTTCATTGTTGATTTGATTCGAATCTATTTTTATTTCTAATTAATTAACAATTAAAACAAGAGCATTAGCGCATCTTAAAGACATCCTACAAAATCTGATATAATGAAAAAAAAATCACCCACGTGTATGTAATTTATACGAATGTGTCTAAATGGCACAAAGAGTAGGGTGCGTGTAGGCAAACAGTTTTCGGACACCTTTGAAATCCAGAATGGGTTGAAGCAAGGAGATGCACTATCTCCTCTACTACTTAATTTTGTACTAGAGCATGCCATTAAATCTTTAGAGGATGAGGAAGGCCTACAACTCAATGGTATTAATAAGCTGTTGGTTTATGCTGACTATTTAACTCATGCCCCAAATGGGAGTCAATGACCAATCACGTTTCAATGATTTCTGTATTACAACCAATCAGAGACGTGTTTCACGAAATAATTATCAACGTTAGGATTATCATATATTAAGCAAAGCTCCTCCTTTTTAATATTCTGAACAGGTCTGACCGTTATTTTGCAGTGACTGAGCCTATAACAAATACGGCTACCAGATTGTATATAATAGTGCTTACATGTCAACATTTGTAGCAATTGATTATACCACCAAAAAAAGAAACCACTGTTTGCACTTTCTTAAATGTATACGACATCAAAAATGAATTAATATACAGATTGATGTGTTTCATTTTTTCTCCACTAGAGAGCATTCTTACAATATTGCGTTCCTTTGGCAATAAATAGTATGATCTGGTTGTGCAGTGATAAACAAAAGAAGCAGTAGAAGCGTAGGCTACCTATCGTTTCTCATTAGTTTTCAAACATCACCGTTTACTTTAAATATAAAAATATTTTTAAATAACTGTAGTTAAATAATGATTTGAGAGTAAACAGCTTTATTTTATTCGTTAAATAGTCCTAACAAATGCCACTCTTGATTTCCAAATTCTCTAGATAAATTCACTCCTCACTTCGTGAGTCGTGAATTTATCGATAATTTGGAAATCACTCGTGGCATTACTTATGATGATGTAGTACTATTGACTGATAGCGAGGAATATACTAAAGGACAACACGCACACACTATTGAGTAACACTAAGAAATTAGGACTGGAAAGTAAATATCAATAAAACTAAATATATGGTCACACGTAGAAATGCATTATATAATGGAAATGGACAGCTAATGACAAATGAGGGAAATTTTGAGGAAGTGGCTGAATTCAAATACCTAGGAACAATAATCACAAATAGGAATGAGATGCACAAAGAAATTAAACATAGGCTCAATTCTGGAAATGCGTGCTATTATGCATTGCAAAGACCCTTGATGTCCCAACTCCTTTCAAAAAACGTTAAACTGAAAATATATAAAACTATTATTCTACCAGTTATATTATATGGGTGCGAAACATGGACTCTTACTTTAAGGAAGGAAATGAGATCACGAGTTTTTGAGAATAAAGTTCTTAGGAAAATTTTTGGACCAAAGAGAGATGAACAGACTGGTGAATGGAGAAGACTACATAACAATGAACTACATGGTCTTTATAGGAAGCCAGATATAATAAGAACAGTTAAGTCTCGTAGACTGCGATGAGCAGGACATGTTGCACTTATGGGGAATGAATTATGTGCATGGAAGCTTCTTGTAGGAAAGCCAGAGGGGAAAACGCCCAGTTGGTAGAGCAAGAATGAGGTAGGAGAACAACATTAACTATGATTTGAGGGGTAGTAGATTATACGGTACAGGGAATGATTGGAAAGCATTAGCTCAGGTTAGGGATGTATGGAGAGATTATGTCCGCGCGGCCATGAACCTAGGGGTTCGATAGTGCCAGTGAGTAAGTAACATACGTAATTGAAGAGATATGACAGATCGCAAAAGATAAAAAAAACATTTATTTAACTTCTCAGATTCAAACTATAATATATTAAACATGTAATAGTTGGCGTATGTCTCTCAACCTATTCTCCTCCTGTTCTCTTTTCTTATTCTCCTTCTCTATGTTAATACTTTTAATCCTTAAATTCGTAATGTATCCTTTTGGATACATCAGTTGGTTTAATTAATTTAATATTTTAAATAAATCAGAAGAAAACGAACTTAAATGTGTATCTAATTATACAATATACATAATAATAACAGTTTCACAATATTCCGTTTTCACTGCGGTCCGCCACATTCAAATAATTAACAGAAGAAATTTTTGTTTTGCCAATTTAAGGGTTAAAATACATTCGAAACTCCATTCAGGTCACTGTGTTAAAGTTTTAATAATTGTAAAACAGTACCTGATATCTCAGTCGTCCTCAACAATCAGCTGTGTTGTTTTATAGGAGGCCTTTCGATAACTTAAGTATCATCTGCTTTCATTTTGGTACTATTATATAGCATAGGTGTTTGCTTACTCTGTATGATTGTATGGGAACATGCTTTAATGTGAAAATGCGCAACTGCTTGAAAAGTGGACGAGTTCACCGACACGAAATGACGCTCTATTGCACACAGAGGTCGCATGTAGTGTATTTATAAAATGCAATTATACTAAAATACATACAAAACCAACTGCAATCTAGAGTCGCACTACACGTTTTTTGAGTAGCTTAACTTATTTTTTCTCAGAAGAAATGTCTAATTACACGCAATGTCCAAAGTTCAGATTCTTCTAAACATGAGCATATTAAGGAAAAACTTGTGTATAATTAAAAAGTTCTTGGACGAATTTTAAAGATATTTTCCTCACAATTTTAACCTAGAATTCACCTGGTACAGTTCGTATGCGAGAATTAATGGATTTATTGATTACGTATCGCGGAGAAATGTGAGATGGTTTAGTTTTAACTTTTTCCTACTAAAAATCTTAAAAGAAAGGAAGTCGTTTCAGGAAAAACACTACTTTACCTTTCCCAGTATATTTTCTAAGCCCTACCTACAGAATAACAGTGCGCATGCGCATGAGTTTATAGAGCTGTAGCTAGGTGGAACCACATATCTTTGAAATCGCACAGAAAGTTTATAGCGCTGTTGCTAGATCGCAGCACGTTCGGTATGTCCAATTCATTATAGGTTATTAATTCATTTCTGATGTTCTGTGATGTAAATATGTCAATTATATTTTTCTGCAACGTTAATTCCTAGGAAATAATACGTTTAAGGAAGTGCAAACAGCGGTTTCTTTTTTTATGGTATAATAAATTGCTACTAATGTTTTTATATATATCCCGCAAGCAGAATCTGGTTACATTCGTGCACTATATATACAATCTGGCAACCACTTGTTCCGATTCAGGCGATGAAATTAAAGTGATAAATTCGAGGTGAAAAACGATTGTGATTGGTTGTAAATGAAAATTCATTGAAATGTGATTGGTCATTGACTGCTATTTGGGGCATGGAGTTAAATAGTCGAAAAAAAGTGTCGCTTATTATTTTTAATAAATCAATGGAACTTGTAACAAAGTAATGATGATTTTCAAAAATAAAATAAAGTTAATCATCATCATCATCATCATCATCCAGGGATTAAGCCTGTTGGTTCGTTCCGGTTTCATGAAAGCTAGAATTGTTAAAATTGTTCAGACCATCTTCTGTGTGGGCGTCCAACATTTCTCCTTCCGTGCGGTTTATAATTTAGCAACAATTTTGGAAATCTTCCTTCTGGCATTCTATCAATATGTTCTTTCCAGGCGTTCATATATTTAATTATTCGGTCTGTAAGTTTGAAAATATTTAGTTCCTTTCTTATATCTTCATTTCTTTTCTTATCCAGCAGAGTATATCCTGCTATATTTCTTAAAAATCGCATCTCAGCTGTTTCCAATCTTTGTTCTTATTTTATACAGCCTATACGTTATCCCATTTTCTCACCCTAAACGTGCCCACTAATGTAGGTGAACTCTTGGGATAGAATATCCTTATGTGTGAATAAACATAGGCTCTAGCGGGAACATGTGTTATCACATTGGTCAACACAATGATGAAAGTAATTTGTTCTCAGATAGAATATTCACTGATGGCACAGTGGCATAGAACAGCCGCAATATTTTTACAACAAGCTGTTGTTAATTTAAACATAAATACTGTATCAATCTGCATTAATCCCAGGATCATGGGTAGATGCATTCTACGTACTTAATGCTGCTCTCTAACGTCTAAGGCCATTAGCATTGCAATTCAAAATTGGGCACGAAATGGCTGTAAAATTGTGTTCCTGTTCATGCATATTACACTGGTGAACATGATTTTTGTCTCATGAGTACCAATAGTTGTACTTAATGCAGCTTTTTATCGTGTTTTCAAATATGTATTCGGAATTTCTCCATCACCCACAGTTTTTTTTTAATTTCAATTTCAGTTAATGGATTTAAATAATTATTTTTTAATAAACGTTTTTTCGTCCATTTTTCCATTGTAAAATAAAACGGGGAACAGTTTCATCAGGAGATTTCAGCTATGGAAAAGATATATCCAAGCAGCCAAGATGAAATTTTTAAGAAGGGTAAAAAGCTGCACTAGAATGGACCAGATAAGAAACGAGAATATCCGTGAAGAACTGCAGATCTACTCCATAAAAGAAAATATATTTAACAACAAGATACAGTGGAAAGAACATGTAGAAAGAATGGAAGAAAGTAGATTACCAAATAAAATCTTGCATTATTTTCCAAGAGGAAGAAGAGATGTCGGACATTCTCGGAAGAGATGGTCTTAGATCTATTAGTGAAGACGGAACAGGCAACTCTTGCCTAAACCAGGAAGTGAAGAAGAAGAAGAAGAAGAAGAAAAGAGATATCAATGCAAATGGAATCCTAATATGCTGGCCGTTTGTTGTTGGACCATCAAGAGGGATGCTCCACGGGCAAAATATAGCAGAAAATCGTCTTTTCTAACTTTCTAGGTGAGTCCGAATGTTCGAATATTGTGTAGTTACGAATGTAGAAAATATTGAAGTGTTTGAAATTATAAATTACTGTCTCTCGGAAACCTTGCGTGGTGGAGAAAAGCCGATATCACATTTCATTTCAGGAGAAAAAAATACTATCAAAATCACATATTTTTCTTTCTGAGACAAAAAAAAAGTTTCTTTTTTGTTGCTCAGTGTTATTTCAGTTTGGAATTTACTTTACATGTTGTAAATATACGACACGCCCATAATTTTACTTCCCTTCCGAAGGAAGCCTTACTCAGAATTTTACAGTCTGAAATAATCCATCGACTCTTGTTAGGTTTGAACTCGTGAACCTATCATCCAGATGTGATATAGGCTATGGCAACCACTAGAACTGTTAATTCCAGAAACAACAAGCTAATACATAATAGAAGAAATTTCTACAAGAAATACACATTTTTATTCAAAAAGATTTAAGCTTTATAGGAAATCATTAATTGCCGTTATGTTTTATGCAGCTCGCATGTGTACGGTATAATCCGGTTTAGAATCAACTTCCAGCAAACGACTTGTCAATTTCAACATCCATTTATCTTATTGCTGGTTTGCTGTCTATGAACAATTGTAATTACAATCCAAACAACGGAGTATCATTTCCTATAAAAGCAATTCCCATAACAACCTATCTGCTTATCTGATACAGTCAGGACATCAGAATGCGTACAGAGGGAGTTATAAGCCTAAAATGTACAGATACCAAAAATTATACTTGACTATTTAACTCATGCCCCAAATGGGAGTCAATGACCAATCACATTTCAATGATTTTTATTAACAATCAATCACAGGCGTGTTTCGCCTAGAATCTACCAAACTAAAGTTTATCATAATACAGAAAGCACCTCCTTTTAACATTCTGAATAGGTCATAGCATTATTTTGCAGTGACTGACTCGCCAAGAAATACGGCTACCAGATTGTATATATAGTGCATGAATGTCAACAGAAAGCGCATGCGAGAGATAATATCAAAACATTTGTAACAACTGATTATACCACAAAAAAAAAACACTGTTTGCACTTTCTCAAACGAATTATTTTCCAGGAAATGATGTTCCAGAAAAATGTAATTGACATACTTACAACAGGACATCAGAAATTAATTATTACCTATAACGTTGGTTATAAATTTCTCCACTAGGGTGCATTTTTACAACATTGCGATCCTTGGGCAATACATAATATGATCTGATTGCAGTGATAAACAAAATAAGCAAATTAAGCGTACCAATCGTTTCTCATTTGTTTTCAAATATCGCCGTTTACATTAAATATATACATATTTTAAAATAAGTATATTGAAATAATGATTTGTGAGTAAACAGCTTAATTTTATTCGTTAAATAGGCATAACAAATGCCACTAATGATTTCCAAATTATCGATAAATTCACGACTCACAAAGTGAGTGCCGCCATTTCATCACTAATTGGTTTCACGGTCTCCTGTAGTTTCAACTAATAAACATTGCCCACACTGTTAACGTTGGGCAATTGGGTCATGGGTGAAAACATTATAAGTGTATGCGCCTAAGTACTGAAACTTCACCGGATATAAGTTTATAAGCAGGCATTTTATTATAGTCTATATTCCACTCTCATTACATGTAAAAAAAAAGTAGTAGGCCCTATAGAAAAGTGAATGTGTTAATATGTTGGGGAAATTGCCAACGAGATTAAAGAAATGTTAGCATCTGGATAAACAGTGGATTGCGAAACATGTAAAAAAATGTTTTATTTTTATTTGGGAATGTTTACTAGCCACACGAGAGGTCTTGTATTTAAAGCTGAATCACTTCTTGTTTGCACTTCCACATCCTCGTAGCTTGCAGGCTGTTCCTGATGGCTTCAATCCAAATGTTTGTAGTTGTTTTATATACACACAACACTCCTCCTATAACACGGTTTCGTAAGTATTTCAAAATACTGTGTTACATCAACTCGTATTTTTAGGGACACAAAATACAACCTCTATAAAGATCCAGTACTTCTGCACCAACCACATTATTGCAGAGCAATGGAATTTTATTTTTTGAAGTAATACTGACTCAATACATACTCACTGGCACTATCGGACCCGTAGGCTCATTGCCGCGCGGATATAAGCTCTCTATACATCCCTATCCGGAGCTAATGCTTTCCAATCATTCCCGTATAATCTACTTCCCTCAAAGCATAGTTAGGTATTCTCCCACATCATTCTTGGTCTATCAACTGGGCGTTTTCCTTCTGGTTTTCCTACAAGAAGCATCCATGTAAGTCTTTCTCATGAAAAATATATAAATATTTTAATTTATGTGAATAAATTGTATATCTACTTGTAAGCCCATGTTTCCCTTAACAGAGATTTAGGCGCTCTCCCCCTATAGGGAAGAATTTGAACCATACTAATTTAGTTACACTTGTTTTCGTATAGATCTCCTTTGAGTGGTCCGTGGTCAGCGTTCCGCCTCATACTGACATCTAGGAAACCAAGGTAGTACTAGGACGGAAAAATTCGGTAAATTTTGCTTAGAGGCCTTTCATTCAGGCTTAAGGATCTTTTACGAGCCTGAAAATCTTCAGACTCGGGACCCACGGCTTAAAGTCCCTCCCGGAGAACTTGGTCCTTCCATTTTTCCATCCTAAAAAATCCATCGACCCGGCCGGGTTTGAACCCGTGACCCTCGGGACCACTAGTCCACCGCGGCCGCTGAATGTAAATTAATTCAATCTCTACATATTCTTTGTATCCACCGTTTGGTCTCGGGATAGCATCCCTATCTCGTAAGCAGAGGGCCCGGGTTCTATTACCGCGCAAACAAGATGATGGATTTTACGGTTTTTCCTCACCTGTAAGACAAATGTCAGGAACATTTATGGCCCAAACGGTCCCCGAACATCAGCTGGTCTTCATAACACTGAGCAACAAAAAAAACTTTTTTTTTGTCTCAGAAAGAAAAATATTTGATTCTGATAGTATTTTTTCTCCTGAATTCAAATATGATATCAGTTTTTCTCCATCATGCGAGGTTTCTGAGAGAGATAGGCATTTATAATTTCAAACACTTTAATATTTTCTACACTCGTAACTACACAATATTCGAACATTCGGACTCACCTAGAAAGTAAGAAATGACGATTTTCTGCTATATTTCGCCTGTGGAGCATCCCTCTTGATGATCTAACAACAATAATCGGCCAGTATATTAGGATTCCATTTGCCTTGATATCTCTTTTCCATAGCTGAAATCTCCTGATGAAAGTGTTCCCCGTTTTATTTTACAATGTACAAATTAACAAAAAAACGTTTATTAACAAAATAATTATTTAAATCCATTAATTGAAATTGAAATAAAAACTGTGGGTGATGGAGAAATTCCGAATACATATTTGAAAACACGACAAAAAAAACTGCATTAAGCACAACTATTGGTACTCATGAGACAAAAATCATGTTGACCAGTGTAATCTATTTATAATGGCGTAGCTCAGTGTTCACCCATAGCCTCTCCCTTCATTTTTAATCGCCATTTTTCAGATTATTCCATTAATTTCCTGACCATATACCGTATTCAATGTCATCACAATCTTCAGCCAATTTTGTTGATCTTCAGCCAATCTGCAATGTATTTGTAATATTGCCATTCATTATTATTCATAAACATCTCATTATTGTCATAAACATTATTATTATTATTGTTATTATTATTATTATTATTATTATTAGATAGATAGATCATCGGTTGATTAATGTCTTTGACATCGTCCAATTCCTAATAGCCAATTTTGCCGGTCCATCCAATCTCCTGGTTGTAGATGTTTCTCATTCATGTATAAACATATTCTCTGACTCCAGGAGGTTTTAGGTCTTCCTCTGCCTCGTCTTCCCTCAGGTTTCCATTCCAAAACAGATTTTGGTAGTCGATCCTCTTCCATTCGATAGACATATCCGTACCATCTTAATTGCTGAGTTTTAATATAATCTAAAATAGTGTCTTCAGTCTTCATTTTCTCCCTTATAACTGAGTTCCTATTTTTTTCTCTTCTTGAAATTCTTGCTGCCCTTCGTATAAAATCAATTTCCGTTGCCAAAAGATACTTATTTGTTTTTGTTGTTAATGGCCAAAGTTCTGCTCCATAAGTAATGATGCTTTTAACAATTGTATGATATATATTCATTTTTACAGACTTAGTTTATAAAAATAATATATTCTGTAGTATTTTTCATGCTGAATTAAAATATCATTTCAGTTTTTCTCGATATATTATTATTATTATTATTATTATTATTATTATTATTATTATTATTATTATTATTATTATTATTATTATTGCTCAAGAATTTGAAGATATAGAATACCTCACTAGAAAATTAATACAAGAATATAGTTTATGGGGTTTAAAGATCAATATGGATAAATCTAGATATATGACAATAGAGGATCTTCCTCAAGATTTAATACTAGAAGAAAATTTAGGGACAATTAAATACACTGAAGAATATAAGTTTATGGGAATTCAAATTACTAAAGATGGAAAACAAGAAACAGATATAAGAAACAGGATCAGTATAAGAAAGTATGCTATATCTGCCCTAAATGGAATAGTATGGGACAAACATATCTTCAAAGAAACAAAAAAAAAACTATTTTAATACAATAATCAGAAGCATTATTACCTATGGAGCTGATGTGTGGGCTTTAAATGCACAAATGTAAAAAAAATTACTCTCCACTGAAATGGACTACTGGAGACGTGCTGCAAGAATATCCAGGAAGGATAAAATCAGAAATTCATATATAAAAGAAAAAATGCAGGTACAATATTCAATATTAGATTTTATAAAGAATAAACAATTAAATTGGTACGGACACATTAGAAGGATGGAAGAAGGAAGACTACCTAAGATAATCATGGATTGGGAACCACAAGGAAGAAAAAAGAAGGGTAGACCAAATATTACGTGGATTCAGGGAATCAATGAAACTAAGAGGGAATGAGAAATAGAAGAAGATATATGGATGAACAGACAAGAATGGAAAAATATGTTGAATCAAATGTGTAGTTAACTGTGAACATGGATACCGGAAAAATGTATATTCATTGTAAAAGCCGGAATAATAAAATATTATTATTATTATTATTATTATTATTATTATTATTATTATTATTATTATTATTATTATTACATTTTTTAAGTTCTTTCTGATGTTAGAAAGGGATGTGTGTTGGTGATAACATAAAAAGTTGAACGGGACGAAGAGTTCTGAAACAAAAGACTTTTTAGTTAATTGAAAAAGCTTCCTGTGGTTGGGCGTTTCCCCGTCCAATAACTTCAAACAAAACATAAAACTTGTTGTAGCCGTGATTCAAAGAAGATAATAAAATGAGATAAACCGCTCCACAAATGCAGGAAATCTAATCCCTAATAAGTCATTCGTACTTCAATTATTCCGTACATTTTCACCCAGCATGTCCAATGTCATAGATTTAAAATTGCTTGTTTCAATTTATTCATTTATGAAAATGTAATGAGGTCTGATTTGAAAATAAATTAACTCCATTTTTGTTCTCTTCATTCTCAAGTCGTGTGTTAATATTGGCTTTAGAAATGGAAAATACATTGCATTTTTACACGCTTTATATTAGCTTGACCTGTATCTATCTATCTATCTATCTATCTATCTATCTATCTATCTATCTATCTATCTATCTATCTATCTATCTATCTATCTATCTATCTATCTATCTATCTATCTATCTATCTATCTATCTATCTATCTATCTATCTGTCTGTCCTTCTGTCTGTCCGTCCGTCCATCTGTCCGTCTATCCGTCTATCCATCTATCGGAATCTTCCAACGCGATTTTCACCCACTTAAAATCATTGGATCGACTTGAAACTTTGTATACTTGTAGAGGACCCGTGACAATACAATAATTTCATATTTATTTTCTAAAATCCTGGCCATAATCATCAGAAATCAAATAAATAATAGTTTTAAAAAACTAAAACAGCACGCTTTATTAAAAAATCGAACTCTAAAATGAAAAATAATTTTAATTTCCAACACGCTTGGGATAAATTTAAAGTGGTCAACAAAAAAATCATCTCCAACACATATAGAATAAAACTAGAATTATCAACAAAAAGAAAATAATTTTACCATCAAAAGCGTGGGGTGCTTTATATGAATTAATATATTTGATAATATACATATATTGGTAAAAGTAAAGTCTCTAAGAAGAACATGTAAAAATCATAAAAAGCACCCCACGCTTTTGATGATAAAATTATTTTCTTTTTGTTGATAATTCTAGTTTTATTCTATATGTGTTGGAGATGATTTTTTTGTTGACCACTTTAAATTTATCCCAAGCGTGTTGGAAATTAAAATTATTTTTCATTTTTGAGTTCGATTTTCTAATAAAGCGTGCTGTTTTAGTTTTTTAAAACTATTATTTATTACATAAAGCACAAACATTATTAAAAAGATCTCAAATGCGGATCACTTACTTTGTGAAAAATATGTCTTAACCTTTTCATTGCGACGGATTCAATTTGATCGTCCTCCTGGTCAGGTCCTGGGTTCGATTCCCGGCGTTGAACATGCGGATTTTTCCTTTAAGGAAATTGTCTGCATTTCACAGGATCTGGGTGTGCATGTTAGTGTATGTATGTGTAGAAAAAATATTAACCAGAAAAAATACAAATTTAAGGTAAAGAGAACAAGCAATGGGGTTGAAAAAAGAAAGAGCAGCTACATTTTTTTAAGTCCGTCGCCGTGGCGTAGTCGGTAGAGTCCCTACCTTCGACTCCGGCGACCCGGGTTCGATTACCGGCGGGGTAGGGGATTTTAAATCTCTACCTTGGGTCTGGGTATGTGTCCTGACCTTGTGTCTGTATGTGAGAATGAAATAAAGTTAACAAAAAGGTAAAAACAATAAGTAAAACAAAAAGCAAGAACAGTGTAAACGAAAAGGAAACAAAAAATAAAAAATAAATAAAAAATAACAAAAGAAAGCACTTTAATTATAAATAAAATTATATTTGTTTGTAAATAATTCGCCTACGGTGTTATATCGATAAAAATGTAGATTAAAACTAAAGGAAAAATGAAAGAAAAAAGCTAATATACAAAATGTTTACAGACTTAATTTACTCGGAGTGCCAACTCCTATTACACTGGTCTATAAAAATTAACTTTTTTTTCACACGAATAAAAATAATATATTTTGTAAGTATTTTTCATGGTGAATTCAAATATCATTTCAGTTTTTCCCGATCAGGCAGGCGTTTTGTTAGATATTTATTTCAATTTTTTTATAATGCTATTCATTCTGACTTGCCTAGAAAGTGGTAGATAGTGATGTTCGGGCATATTTTGCATCTGGAACATCTCTCTTGGTCCAGCAGTAGTCAGCCAGCATATTAGAACTCCACTTGCCTTGATACCTGTTTTCCATTGTAGAAATTTGCTGATGATATTGCTCACCGTGCTCATCGCTGACAGCCCCAAGAATTTCCGATTGAGGGTCTTTCCACTTTTTAGCGGTTGCCCTTTTACCAGCCGGCTGCTGGCCCTTCACATCCACATGTGTCAATCACAGAGGTAGATGATCAACAGCCAGTGTAGGGGTGACATGCGGTTAGCATGTCGAGTCCCCCAGCCGTTATAGGTGGTTCCTCAACCTGGAGCCGCTACTTATTTTAGCTACCCAATTGCCTCACGATGCTGGGTGGGCACCGGTCTCATACTGGCCGAAATATCATGAGAAAATGTCTTTCCCCATGGAGACTCGAACCAGCGCAAGTCCCGTAGCTCTGCGCCAAGGCTTCCTACCTTAACCGCTCGGCTACGGCGCGGGACTCCAAGAATTTCCGGAATGAAATCTTAAGTGAGAGTCCAAGAAGTGAATTTTTAAATACCGGTACATGTTGCTTTATTAGAATCCAGATCAGCCACTAGGCTACGATAGTTTTCTGCTTTATGGTTTCCAAGGAAATTGCAACATACATTTTTGAAAGACTGCCAGGCTGCTTTTTCAAGTGTATTTAACAGTCCTCAGAATGTTCAACAGCCATTAATGATCATATTTGTGGTCCTATAAAAATTCCTTCTTTCAGTTTAGCCTCACTGATTTTGGGAAAATTTTTGATTTCAAGTATAAGAATCCTTCAGAAAGTTTATCCATAACTTTGACGAAATTTTTCATTACTCCTAATTTAACATGCAATGGAGGTAAATATATTTTTTCAGGATTCACTAAAGGGACATGTAACACATTCTTCTGGCCAGCGATAACAGATTCACGTTTAGGCCATTATTTTTTAACGTAATGAGACTGACACATCACAATGCCACATTAACAGCATAGAGATTAACAGGTCTGAGCGCGTCAAAACATGAATGAACCTGAGCAGTCTTGTCTTTTGATGCTTCAGCATGACATTATATAAAATTTCCTTGAATACAACTTGTATAAATAGCTAAATATAGAGTAAAGGTTCTTATGAAAGATCAAAGAGAATGCTAAAAAGTAGCTGTCAAAAAAAAAAACTGTGCCTGATGGAAAAATTCGTGACTACATTTCTGATTTCAGTATGAAAAAATGCACTAGATTCACAAATCAGATTTCTTGTGAAGAAAACCTTGTCGACCAGTGTTATTATCGCCTCATTATGATGGTTGTACAGCGGCTTTGTTTCCCCTCAGCTGTTATATATAATGAAATACAAAGATACCGACTACCGCCCCTATGATAATTCCGCATGTTAATCATTGTCAAGCATTGTCGCGGCACCTTCTTTTATACAGTGAGATCAGTCTAGTAGTGGAAGGCAGCCGCGGGGTTTGTACTGTGCGATAACGAAGGCTTACACGTGCATGCACGGGGCCTGAAATGTGCGCTGACTCAGCAGTTTACGAGTTCACTGCCACAGTCAGATAGTGTACCTCGAGTAGATAAGGTGCTTGATCGCTTTTCCTTGTGAACTGAGTAACGTGTGTATAAAGTTATTTCAATTTTAAAATTTGTATCTTATAAAATATAAATGTAAAGTGAATCACATGTGCATGAGTGTAAACTGTATAATCGATAAGTTTTCTACTGAACAACGTGTATTTATTTATAAACAATATTTATTAACTCAGTCTGCCAGCCAAGTACGAAGACGTTTTGAAACACGATTCCCGGCTGTAAAAATTCCATCACGTTCAACAGTCCATTATAGAACAGGTGTCTAGTTTCAAATATTTGGGATGTGATGTTGGCTACAATGTGGAAAGAGATATTGACTCCAAAATAAATAAATTTCAGACGGTGTGTGGAACAATACAGAGAACATTCAAAAATAAAATTAGAAAAGAAACCAAGATAAAAATGTGTAATATTATGGCGGTTCCCACAATATTGTATGGATGTAAAACTTGGGCTCCAATGAAAAAACAGAAGGATAGAATACAGACGGCGGAGATGAGGTTCCTAAGACAAGTAAAAAGGATGTACAAGACTTGATAGAATAAGAAATGAGGATATAAGAGAAGAATTGAAAGTACAGCCTTTATTGGATAAGGTCACGAATTACAGACAGAAATGGATTGATCGTATGGATGGAATGAGTAAGGAGAGATATCCATTGTTAGCAAGAAATTATCAAGCAAGAGGAAGACGTGATATGGGAAGACCTAGAAGACGTTGGGCTGATGCATTATGAAGTCGGAACGGGCAATTGCCTAATCCCTGGAGTGATGATGATGATGATTCAACAGTCCATAATATGTACAACACATTTTATAAAAAGGTGTCAAAAATGTCTGGAGAACGAAGGTGAACAGTTCCAACACCTGCTTCAATAAAGTTGGTAAGTTCGACAATTTGTAAAATAGTTACGAAAATGTGTGTGGTTGTATCACTGCGATCCTACGCTGTCCGTTGCCCGCCGCGAGTGCGTCAGCAGTGTATAGTGAAATCCCTGCGTCTGCTGTCCAGTGCTATACTGATCTCGCTGTATAAACGGACAACCATCATAGTGAGGCGATAATAAGAGACCTTTGCTTTTCACGGGACACACTGACATATTCATTCAATCATTTGTTATAGGCCTTCTTCAATTTTGATGTTAAAATAACTTATTCCTGAAAACCCGAATACTACTGCATTACTTACTTACTTACTCACTGGTACTATCGAACCCTTAGGTTCATGGCCGCGCGGAGATACGCTCTCCATACATCCCTATCCTGAGCTAATACTTTCCAATCATTCCCTGTATAATCTACTTCCCTCAAATCATAGTTTATGTTATTCTCCCACCTCATTCTTGGTCTACCAACTGGGCGTTTTCCCTCTAGCTTTCCTACAAGAACCTTCCATGCAAGTCTTTCATTCCCCATACGTGCAACATGTCCTGCCCATCGCAGTCTACGCCAACTTAGGGTAGTAGTTAAATATAACATTTGATTTGCATTAAAAAAGTATTGTATAAGCAATTTACCTTACTAGAAATAGAAGCAATAATGTAATTAGCTTCGACCTTATCCGACTTAACTGTTCTTATTATATCTGGCTTCCTATAAAGACCATGTAGTTCATTGTTATCTAGTATTCTCCATTCACCTGTCTGTTCATCTCTCTTTGGTCCAAAATTTTCCTAAGTACTTTATTCTCAAATACTTGTAATCTCCTTTCCTCCCTTAAAGTAAGAGTCCATGTTTCGCATCCATATAATATAACTGGTAGAATAATAGTTTTATATATTTTCAGTTTAACGTTTTTTGAAAGGAGTTGGGATATCAAGAGTCTCTGCAATGCATAATAGCACGCATTTCCAGAATTGAGCCTATGTTTAATTTCTTTGTGCATCTCATTCCTATTTGTGATTATTGTTCCTAGGTATTTGAATTCAGCCACTTCCTCAAAATTTCCCTCATTTGTCATTAGCTGTCCATTTTCATTGTATAATGAATTCCTACATGTGACCATATATTTAGTTTTACTGCTATTTACTTCCAGTCCTAATTTCTTAGTGTTACTCAATAGTGTGTGCGTGTTGTCCTTTAGTATCTCCTCGCTATCGGCCAATAATACTACATCATCATCATAAACTAACAGCTTATTAATACCATTGAGTTGTAAGCCTTCCTCATTCTCTAAAGATTTAATTGCATGCTCTAGTACAAAATTAAATAGTAGAGGAGATAGTGCATCTCCTTGCTTCAACCCATTCTGGATTTCAAAAGTGTCCGAAAACTGTTTGCCTACACGCACCCTACTCTTTGTGCCATTTAGACACATTCGTATAAGTCTAACTAATTTTTTAGGAATTCCAAACTCCAGCAGGGTACTATATAACTTCTCCCTCTTAATTGAATGAATACTATTGCATTATTCGTCATAACTTTAGACGTTAATTATGACAGAACTTTTTAACTATTATATCAGATCACTTAAATTAATCATTTCAGAAAATTATGTAATACATATATACAGAGTGTGAATAAATTATATGTCACAATTAAATAACAAAAGCAGCATCATTATATTCTTAACCAATTATGATGTCAAAGCCCCACATTTTGTAAAATAAAGTGGGGGGGAAGCTAGTGTTGGCTACGAGTTTGTTATTGTAGTCAGGTACATATTATGTATAATTTTGAATTAGTTTCCGCCTGTCTGTATAACAATGAATCTCTGGGCACGCAATGCGTGTATCCGTCTCATTTTCACCTCGGTATCCTGTCAGTAGCGTCACGCTCTGTTATACAAACGCAGTGATCTTTATATAGTCAACATAACTTTAAAAGTAATGTGTACTTAATTATTGATTAAATTGGACTTCCTCATTTTCATTGATATTTACAGGTAATTTGGAACTTTAATTGCTTGTTATTTCGAAAGTTGCCTAAGGTGTTTGCCAACAACATTAACTGGCAACATATTTACAACATAGCTGTGTTGTCAAATAATAACTTGGAAACATTTTAAAGTTTTAAAGAAAGTTTACATATAGGAGAAGAAAGGGAAAATACAAATTTCAACAATGGAGAAGAACTAAAACCTAGTACTGAATGCACTTATTTAGGAACAAAATTAGATAATTCAGGCGATAACACAGTAGAAATTAAAAATAGAATCGTAACAAACAAAACAAGCAATAAATTATTTAAACTCTATTTGGTGGAGCAAAAATATTACAAAAAAAATGACAAATATATGAAACCATAGTTCAGAGCATTTTAACATTCAGTATGGCGCTGAAGTTTGGCAAATTCCTACCAGGGAAATAATAGGTTGTTGGCGATGTGCAATCATTATTGACTGAAATAAGATTATCAGTGTTTTATTAGTTCAAAGTAGTATGACGTAGAATGAGAGGAATAGTTTTATAGATAAAATATTATTGTAATAACTTTTTTATTTGATTGAATAGCATTAATATTTGATATTTATGCTGTTTTTATTTATTCTTTATATATGTAAAAATATGGATTAATAATTACTATATCTGTTAATTATATATTAGATAGATATTATTGCAGCCAATGGCCATGTAGAAAGAATTGTTTTCATGTCTTACAGAAGTCTGTTATCGAGGTTCCTATGTTTTTACACTGTAATATGTGCTATCGGTCACAGTGCAACCCATATAGTTTGTACTTGCACTTTTTTTTCTGGGTTATGGCGTTTCACTGTTGTGCATATCCGCTGGTGGAAACTATGGACCGCGAACGGTGTGTCCGAGGTCGTATCTGACTGCTGTCCATTCCATGTAGATCATCGCGTCCATTGCGTAGAACTCAGGCAATATCTGTTCTCTCTTCTCGTTGAGTTCCCTCAGTAGTTCTTTGTAGGCATCTGTTGTCGGTACGAAGAGGTCCAGGTGGAGCTCTTCTATTAAGAAGGGTTCCTTTGCCAGTACGAGTACGTACGTTATATATATGATTGGATGGTACCAGGCAGAAGGAAGAGGGGGAGAAGTAGAAGAGCATGGTATGAGGGAATATACAGGGTGATTCAAAATTGACTTTACAACTTTACAAGCTTATAGAAATTTATTTAGTAGACCTACAGAATTAGTTTTAATATCATATGATAGCACAACTCATCAAGTTTTCACCGACATAGTTTTATAGTACCTAGTTCTCTCACCGCGTGCGCTAGGGCTCCGAGCAAAGCTATCCCTCACTTGTTCAACCACAGCTTCAGCCGTACGTGGACGGCCAGTATGCTTGGAATGACTAACAGAACAGTCAGTCCTAACAAATGTTTGGTGCCAAGAATAAATTGTTGGCCTGCTAGGAGGATCCTTACCATACTGGGTACGAGATCTACGCTGAACAATTGTCGCAGATTTAGTTTCTTCGAACAAAAACACACACGAGCACGCTCGGCACCTGTGAAAGCAGCCATTTTGATATGAACTACGTTAGCGCACGCGGTGAGAGAACTAGGTACTATAAAACTATGTCGGTGAAAACTTGATGAGTTGTGCTATCATATGACATTAAAACCAATTCTGTGGTCTTCTAAATAAATTTATATAAGCTTGTAAAGTTGTAAAGTCAATTTTGAATCACCCTGTATGATGCCATGAGATGAAGAGGGGTATGGAAGATTGTCAATGGGAAGGAATCTCTGGAAAGCAGGAATCAAGGGCAAACTGCTGTAAAGTGGAAAGCCTGTATTAAGTGTATGTATGTATATATATATATATATATATATATAAAATAAGCTACCTACAGATTTACTTTTACGATCTATAGAATTCTCATTTATCGTTTAAGAATACCTTAACCCTATTCACAAGATGTTAGCAATAGCTTATAGGTAAAGTATCTTGAGAATTTGGTTGGATCTATTGTACAAATTTTCGCTTGTGATCGATTTATTTTTAAATATCAGTATACTTTCCCGAATCTGCTCACTTACATAGCGCAAGGAGTAGGCCTACACCTACTAGTATATAGTCTCCGGATATGCCTTATATACTTTTATTTTAAATCTCCAAACCACTCATCTTTAAAAACTTTAGATCAATTTTGGCCGTTTTAATATTTTAAGATTTTAGAAAAAAAAACTAGATTGTTTTCTTAAGCCTATGGAACTTTCAGTAACATAATATTCGTTAAATAAAACGGACATGATATCTGTATACAAATGGAAATTCCATATAATAGCTCGCTGGGAATTATTTGATGTTGTTATAGACATACTGATCAATCAATGTTAATTTGCTTCTTGACAGGCATGTGGGTTAACATATTTATGTGTGATTGATTACAGTATCCATAGCGATAAATCAGTAGTTGTTGCCGTAGATACGTGTACAATCTACAGCCCTGCAGTTACCCAACTCAACGGATAACAAGCAATTTTCATTTATTAAAACGTCAATATACCACATTTCATCTTCTAGAATAAAATAAGTTAAAATATACCTTCTTAGGTAAGATACGTCGTCCTCAACTTATAACATATGTATTCTTTACGCCTGTAGGCCTTTCAGAACATCCGTTCCATCTTCAGCAGGTCCTTGACTCAGTCACGACAACACGACATTAGGACCAGCAGCATCAACCATCATATTAGATATTGTAGCGAAGAAGGACCTGCTGAAGATGGAACGGATGTTCTGAAAGGCCTACAGGCATAAAGAATACACATTTTATAAGTTGAGGACACGGATCTTACCTAAGAAGGTATATTTTAACTTATTTTATTTTATGACTTACCACCTCAACGGTTTTATTGTATTGTATTGTAAACTCATGTTTTTCCCTTTACAGAGATTTAGGCGCTCTCCCCTTACAAGGAAGAATTTGAACCATACTAATTTAGTTACACTTGTTTTCGTATAGATGTCATTTTGAGTGGTCCATGGTCAGCGCACCGCCTCATACTGACATCTAGGAAACCAAGGTAGTACTAGGACGGGAAAATTCGTAAATTTTGCTTAGAGGCCTTTTCATTCAGGCTTAAGGATTTTTTACGAGCCTGAAAATCTTCAGACTCGGGACCCACGGCTTAAAGTCCCTCCCGGAGGACTTTGTCCTTGGATTTTTCCATCCTAAAAAATCCATCGACCCCGGCCGGGTTTGAACCCGCGATCCTCGGGACCAGAGGCAAGGAGCATAACCACTAGTCCACTCAACGGTTTTAACAATGAATATTATATTAGTATTGATTCATCTTTTAAAAATATTCAGTCCTGCATAATACAAGTTGTGTGCTATCAAGTTTGATCTGCTATTATTAAAGTTAATTGTAATTTCATTGACGGGTAAATGGGGTTCGTTAGTCCTGCAAGACAACCCATCTAGGAGAGACAACTCCGAAATAAAACGGGCAGGCTGAGCTCTGGAGCTGGGTGAAGGCAATCGGCCTAGGGAGGAAACCCCGAATAATAAACCCGCCATGAAAACGGGCCAGCAACCCACTTCAAGTGGTATGTTACACATTGCTCGCAGTCCCAAGGATCAAGCCTCGAAGATCTTAAGAACTATTCAGGGGAAAACATTATTTGATAAGATACAGAAATTAGAGACAAATGTCATATTCAAGACATAACCAAATTTATTATAGATACAGGAAAATATTGGAAAGTTCATATAGAAAGAATGGAAGACAACCGACTTGCAAAAAGAGCTAAAGCAGATAGATAAATGAACGGGAGAAGAACAAGAGGAAGACCAACTAAGAGATGGATAAACAGTGGATGCACATCCAATATGTCTTCCTCTGAGGAGCGATTTGGGAAATAAACAGGATGAAAATCCTACAAATTAAGAATGATAAGAAGAAGAAGATAATTTGATTTTTGATATATTATATAGTCGATGAAACAGGAGGGGGCACATGTCCTCATCTGGAATTCATGAATACTGATCAGAAACTCTCATCTTACAGATAAATGCAACTCTGTGATTAATTTATAGTTACATCCATTTAAATTATTGTCACAATATCATTAGTAAAGTCTCGAGGTAGCGTGCTGCCTTGTCACGCAGCGGGCCCGGGTTCGATCCACGGTCGGGCAGTTTTTCTGGGTGAGGTTTTTATCGGGGTTTTCCTCGCCTGTAAGACAAATGTCAGGAAAACTTTAACCCCGGTCGGGGCAGTTTTTCTGGGTGAGGTTTTTATCGGGGTTTTTCCTCACCTGTAAGACAAATGTCAGGAAAACTTTAAGACCCAAACGGTCCCCGAAATCATCATCCTTATCATTATCATCATATCTCTATCATACTTCGCCGGTGTGGATAGCAATGGGAAGCTACCAGTCCTACAATTCCCTAGTAAAGCTGCAAGCATAGCGTGAAAATGCTATGATTGCAGTGAAGGACCTGCCTTCGGGCAGAATTACTATGGATGGATCATTAGTAAATATTTAGTATTTAGTTATTTAGTTCAAATAACTATATGACACTAAGAATAACTGATTTTTTATGTTGATTTATGAAAAATTGAGTCCCTTAGGGGGAAAAAATAAAACAAAAATAAGTAAGAAAAGATTAGTTTTGTGTACATAATGTTCAAAGTTCAGACACACATCACCAGAATTGAGTCCCTTAGAAGCCGAGGGGTACAAGTGGTAAATTGCTAATTTTGGAGTTAAATATATATTTTAGTAATTAAAGCAAATACTAATCTGAGTGGCCAATGGATTAAAAATGTCTGGTGCTGAAATCTAGTGGCTGAAAAGAAAACTTCTAAGACTATCACAAACAATTATTGGTCTAAGTATTTTTTTACAATATTTATAGGTCCAAGGCGGCACGGGTTAATGTTAATTTATTGTAATGAAATTTGATACACTTTCAAATTGAGCCAAAAAATGAGGGTATGCATCGAAATGAGACATTTCAATTCCACCCCTATAATAAAGACCACCCTATTATATACAGTATCTAACATTTATATTTGTACAGTCAGATTTTTAATAAAATATAGCGGGTTTATCCTTAAATATAACATGTTTTCGGTTTTATTTCTTAATAAGTATTCATTAATGTAACAGAAACATAAACTAAAGGTTAAATTCACAAATTTTCAAACAACAACAAAATTAATTAATTATAAAACAAAACTTGAACTATTTTGTGCAACATTGTTATTTGTACACTTGAAATAAATTAACAAAAATTATGAACTTATTTGCACAACTGAAATAATTAATTCTTTGTGGAATGTCCTTTGGCCTTAATAATAGCTTTACATGTTTTTCCCATTGATTGTGCTCATTTGAAACAAGTTTCTGTGACTATTTAACTCATGCCCCAAATGGGAGTCAATGACCAATCACATTTCAATGATTTTTTATTTACAACCAATCACAGTCGTGTTTCGCCTAGAATTTACCAACTAAAATTTATCATAATAAACAAAGCACCTCCTTTTTAATATTCTGAATAGGTCATAGCATTATTTTGCAGTGACTGACTCTGTAAGAAATACGGCTACCAGATTGTATGTATAGTGCATGAATGTCAGCAGAAAGCGCATGCGAGAGATAATATAAAAAACATTTGTAACAATTCATTATACCATAAAAAATGAAACCACTGTTTGCACTTTCCTAAACGAATTATTTTCCAGGAAATTACGTTGCAGAAAAATATAATTGGCATACTTACATTATAGGATATCAAATTAATTAATACCTATAACGTTGATTATAAATTTTTCCACTAGGGTGCATTCTTACAACATTGCGATCCTTTGGCAATAAATAATATTATGATCCGGTTGCAGTGATGAACAAAAGAAGCAAATGAAGCGTACCAATCGTTTCTCATTTGTTTTCAAACATCGCCGTTTATATTAAATATATAAATATTTTAATAACTATAGTTAAATCATAATTTGTGAATAAACAGCTTAATTTTATTCGTTAAATAGTCCTAACAAATGCCACTCTTGATTTCCAAATTCTCTAGATAAATTCACTCTCACTTCGTGAGTCGGGAATATATCGATAATTTGGAATTCACTCGTGGCATTATTTATGATAACTTTTCCCCATTCTTCCAAAATAACTCTCTTCAGATCATTTTTAGATGAAACGTTCCATTGACGAACCTTTCTTTTTGCAATTCCCCACAAGTGCTCAATGGGGTTTAAGTCTGGAGATTGTGTAGGCGTTCTTAGCTGCTTGGGGACATCGTTTATTAATGTCGGCTGTATGTTTCGGGTCATTGTCTTGCTGAAAACGCATCAGACGCAGACATACCCATTTTTAGAGCACTTCGTTTCACATTCTTTTTCAGAATGTGATTGTAGACCCACTGGTCCTTAGTGCCATCGATGAAGTGGATAGTACCCCCTCCCTTTGAGGACATAGAGCCCCAAAGAAGAATGGATCCTCCTCCGTATTTAACTGTAGGTATAGTATTCACATTTTCATAGGCAGTATTGTTCTTTTTCCATACCCAGTTTATCCCATCGGATCCAAAAATATTTATTTTCGTTTCGTCTGACCATCACACATTGTTCCAGAAGTCTTGGCTCTTGTCCAGATGTTCCTTGGCAAATTTCAGTCTTGCTGTACGGTTCCTCTTGTTTATGTATGGCTTTTTCTTAGGGATTCTGCCTCGATAGCCATGCTCCCACAATACTCGACGGATTGTTTGGTGGTTGAGTTGGATTTGAGGTTTCTAATTTGAATGTTGGTAATAGGATTAAATCTTTATATTATATTAATATGATTAGCTTTTTAGGATCTATATGAAATATGCCTTATATTCCTACATTTGGAGTTTCTTTCTTTCCTTTACAGGTGGGGTATAATTCATTAAAATCTTTTGATGGAGGTTGGAATGAATATTTTGGAGGACAAGGGCTATATAATAGACACTTTCTTTTGTGATACTTGTTTCAGTGATTGCTTGATTCTAGTTACACTTATTCTAGGGTTAATTTTTACTTGCCTGATAATGAAATTTTCTTCTCTCTGATTCAGCAATTTTGTCTTTGGCTTCCTTGGAATATTTGCAGTTGAACCATTGTTTCTGAACTTGTTAACAATATAATTCACAGTAGAGTGGAGTTTTTTAACAATTGGTCCTATTTTTCTTAATGAGTAGCCCCTCAATGCAAGATTAATTATTGTTTCTTTCAGTTGACTCTGTAGCTCCTTTCCTTTGTTCATATTGAACTCTGCTGAATAAAGGAGTAAACAAATGACTGGATTTAACCATCTCTTACGTCCAGGAACACCGTAAGCACTATGTTCATCAAGGACGTTTGCTATAGTGTACAAATAAATAATAGTTTTAAAAAACTAAAAGAACACGCTTTATTAGAAAACTGAAAAATGAAAAATAATTTTAATTTTCAATACGCTTGGGATAAAATTAAAGTGGTCAAGAAAAAAAATCATCTCCAACACATATAGAATAAAACTAGAGTTATCAACAAAAAGAAAATTATTTTACCATCAAAAGCGTGGGGTGCTCTATATAAATTAATATATTTGATAATAAACAGATATTGGTAAAAGTAAGCTCTCTAAGAAGAAAATGTAAAAATCATAAAAAGCACTCCACGCTTTTGATGGTAAAATTATTTTCTTTTTGTTGATAACTCTAGTTTTATTCTATATGTGTTGGAGATGATTTTTTTGTTGACCACTTTATTTTATCCCAAGCGTATTGGAAATTAAAATTATTTTTCATTTTTTAGTTTTTAATGAAGCGTGTTCTTTTAGTTTTTTTAAACTATTATTTATTTTTTATTTTTTAGTTTTAATATTTTACAGAATAAGATAAAAAATTTAAATATCTTTAAATTCGATACTATTGTAATATGAGTTAAAAGTAATACTCTTCTATAAAAAATAACCCTCCCCAGCCGGATTTGAACCAGCGACGTATGGATTACTGAAATTATATACCACTAAGAGTTCACTGTTCTACCAACTGAGCTCTTACAACGATTGACTAAAAAGTCGACAAGTCCGCAACCTATTATACCAGTTTTCATTTTTTCGATTTTCGGATGATTCTGGCCAGGATTTTAGAAAACAAAATATGAAATTATTGTATTGTCACGGGTCCTCTACACGTATACAAAGTTTCAAGTCGATCCAATGTTTCTAAGTGGGTGAAAATCGCATTGAAAGATTCCGTTACATAGATAGATACAGGTCAAGCTAATATAAAGCGTGTAATAAAACTGTTGCACCAACATACTACACATCTCTCTATTATTAGATAATACGTAAGTACACAAATCCGATTTAACGGTATCGGCTTCTTCATAATCTGTATTTAAAGGAATATGAGTTATTGTTTATAAGAATGTTACGTGCTGTATATAGGCCAAGGTAAATGTTACGTGCTGTATATAGGCCAAAGTAAACGCTAAGTATTCCACTACAGGTTTCAGGAGGCCCTTGGGGTAGTGGGAGGTTAAGGCTCCCACTTTTTCTGAACAATCGGCACTTGTCAGCCGGGTTGTCAGCCCTGCGTGACGGCCGCCTTTACCCCCAGAACAAGTGTCTGGCACTCATTTCCGTTAGAGGCTGAGTCGACCCCAGGGCCGCCAGAAGGTTTGGGTCAGTTTAAAAATCCTGACCCCACCGGGACTCGAACCCTCGACCTTCCGGCTTGTAGCGCACAATGCTACGGCGTATCGTATATAATTTCACCCATCGATGTGGTCTACGGATAGCGTTTCTGCCTCGTACGCAGTGGGTCCGGGTTCGATTCCTTGTTCTTTTAGCTTTTACTCACCTGTAAGACAAAGTCAGGCATCTTTAAGGTCCAAACGGTCCCCGAACATCATCTGGTCATCATAAGCATCGTTGTCATATTCGCCATGTTTAATATGAATGTATGTGTGTGTGTGTACATACAATGGGGATAATTAACAGTACAATGAAACCATCTTTAGTACAGAAGAACACAAGATTACGGCTTTATAAGGTTCTCGCAAGACCACTATTAAGATATGGTAGTGAAGCATGGACAATACGAAGAAGAGATGAAAGCCGAATAACAGTAAATAAGATGCGATTTATGCGCCGTACATCAGGCTATACAAAGTGGGACCATAAAAGAAATGAGGAAATTATGGAAGAGTTGGATTTAGAACCCATTCTTCACAATATACAAAACTACCAGAACTGGAAAGCCCATCTTCAACGAATGCTGTCTCATAGAATTCCAAAAGCCATGCTTCGTTACTACCACCAAGGCAAAAGATTGCTGGGACGTCCAAAAAGGCGCTGGATGGAAAACTCCTCTTTGAGACCGTAACAGGCCACACGGCCTAAAACTTCCATGGATCATGATGTATATATATATATATATATATATATATATATATATATGTGTGTGTGTGTGTGTGTGTGTGAATAGAGTGTTTCGTCTACATGTTGTGTTGTCTCGGAGTAGGCCTTGACATTGAGCTGACCACTCATTCAGGGAGGCCCTCCATGTCCATGTATGGTCAAAAATTGTCTGATCCACAGTTTAAACACATAGGTTGTGCCACCGTTAGGACCAGGCTGATGTGTGGCATAAAAAAGTACCTTCTTCTTCTTCTTCTTCTTCACTTCCTGGTTTAGGCAAGAGTTGCCTGTTCCGTCTTCACTAATAGATCTAAGACCATCTCTTCCGAGGACGTCCGACATCTCTTCTTCCTCTTGGAAAATAATGGAAGATTATATTTGGTAATCTACTTTCTTCCATTCTTTCCACATGTATCTTGTTGTTAAATATCTTTTCTTTTATGGAGTAGATGTGCAGTTCTTCACGGATATCCTCGTTTCTTATCTGGTCCATTCTAGTGCAGCCTTTTACTCTTCTTAAAAATTTCATCTCGGCTGCTTGGATTTTACTTTCTTGTTTGGTAGTGGTAATCCAAGATTCACTTCCATACAAAAGGACAGGGACAGCCATTGTTTTATAAAATTTTAATTTTGCTTGTTTATGGGCTTTATTATTCATTGTTCTATTTATTGTACCACAAATAGCTTGAAACTGATGTGCTTTGTGTTCAATATCTTTATCATACCCATAGCTGATGTCACATCCTAAATATTTAAAGTGGGATACTTGTTCAATAATTTCGTCTCTAATTACTATTTTTGCACGCAGAGTATTTTTTCTATAAGGGGAATTAGAGAAAAAGAGGAAGAAGAATATAATGTCTGTGTTATAAAACTGTAGAAATACATTATATAATGGAAATGGACAGCTAATGACAAATGAGGGAAATTTTGAGGAATTGGCTGAATTCAAATACCTAGGAACAATAATCACAAATAGGAATGAGATGCACAAAGAAATTAAACATAGGTTCAATTCTGGAAATGCGTGCTATTATGCATTGCAGAGACTTTTGATGTCCCAACTCCTTTCAAAAAACGTTAAGCTGAAAATATATAAAACTATTATTCTACCAGCTATATTATATGGGTGCAAAACATGGACTCTTACTGTAAGGGAGGAAAGGAGATTACGAGCATTTGAGAATAAAGTTCTTAGGAACATTTTTGGACCAAAGAGAGATGAACAGACAGGTGAATGGAGAAGACTACATAACAATGAACTACACGGTCTTTATAGGAAGCCAGATATAATAAGAACAGTTAAGTCCCGTAGACTGCGATGGGCAGGACATGTTGCACGTATGGGGAATGAAAGACGTGCATGGAAACTTCTTGTAGGAAAGCCAGAAGGAAAACGCCCAGTTGGTAGACCAAGAATGAGGTGGGAGAACAACATTAACTATGATTTGAGGGAAGTAGATTATACAGGGAATGATTGGAAAGCATTAGCTTAGGATAGGAATGTATGGAGAGCTTATGTCCGTGCGGCCATGAACCTACGGGTTCGATAGTGCCAGTAAGTAAGTAAGTTATAAAACTACAAGAAATATAAAGTAGTATGAAGCGTACGAAGTCTCCTGGTAATTTTTTTCTTTTCTTTTGTTTCTTCAAAGTGAAGGTCATCTCCATTTAAAGCCGCGTTTGTAACAGTTGGCCTGGCAAGGTGAGTCTATTATGTACGTTTGTAGTTACTAAACATGGAACGAAACATTGTCTCCGCCATATTCGGTTCAGTTCTTTTGTTTTCTTTAAAACTATTCTTCTTGACAATATATGCACCTACATACGTTGTCACACTCTTCATGGATCGCTTGAATGGATTTACATCTTCAGTTGATGAGAAATTCCGTTCCCTTAATTGTGACGTGGTGTAGAGTAACCGCATTTGTTCATACTCAGATAAAAGATATACATTAATTTTATGGCGTTTTATAAATTATAAATAGTCCACCGCTGTGGTCTCGAGGTAGCCCGGGTTCGATCCCCGGTCTGGACAGTTTTTCTGGGTAAGGTTTTTAACGGGGTTTTTCCTCACCTGTAAGACAAATGTCAGGACAACTTTAAGGCCCAAACTGTCCCCGAAATCATATGGCCTTCGCAAACATCATCATTCATATTTATCGTAGATTAAGCTCAGGATTAGGGACTCTCCTAGCGCACCACTTACTTACTTAATTACTCACTGGCAGTATCGAACCCGTAGGTTCATGGCCGCGCGGACATAAGCTCTCCATACATCCCTATCCAGAGCTAATCCTTTCCAATCATTCCCTGTATAATCTACTTCCCTCAAATCATAGTTAATGTTATTCTCCCACCTCATTCTTGGTCTACCAACTGGGCGTTTTCCCTCTTGCTTTCCTTCAAGAAGCTTCCATGCAAGTCTTTCATTCCCCATACGTGCAACATGTCCTGCCCATCGCAGTCTACGAGACTTAACTGTTCTTATTATATCTGGCTTCCTATAAAGACCATGTAATTCATTGTTATGTAGTCTTCTCCATTCTCCTGTCTGTTCATCTCTCTTTGGTCCAAAAATTTTCCTAAGTACTTTGTTCTCAAATACTTGTAATCTCCTTTCCTCCCTTAAAGTAAGAGTCCATGTTTCGCACCCATATAATATAACTGGTAGAATAATAGTTTTATATATTTTCAGTTTAACGTTTTTTCAAAAGGAGTTGGGACATCAAGAGTCTCTGCTATGCATAATAGTACGCATTTCCAGAACCGCTATCATCATCATTACCCTCATATCATCGGGGCAAACCCCGCCTTTCAGGCACCTCCACCTCAGAAGTGGGTTAAAATACGCCATGTCAGGAGAGAACACCAGGAATGTAGAAAGACAGCCTGGGGCATTTGCAGAAAAAAAAAGTAAATTATAAATATGGAATTATTATAAGTGATCCCACGAGTGATTACCAATTTATTTAGAGGATTTGGAAATCAAGAGTTGCATTTGTTAGGACTATTTAACGAATAAAATTAAGCTGTTTACTCACAAATCATAATTTAAATATAGCTATTACACGCTTTATATTAACTTGTCCTGTATCTATCTATGTAACTGAATTTTTTACGCGATTTTCGCCTACTTAAAATCATTGGATCGACTTGAAACTTTGTATACTTGTAAAAGACCCGTGACAATACAATAATTTCATATCTTGTTTCTAAAATCATGGCCAGAATCATCAGAAAATAAAAAAAAACTGTCTTTGTAGCTATGTAATGGAATTTTTGAACACGATTTTCACCCATTTAGAAACATTGGATCGACTTGAAACTTTGTATACGTGTAAAGGACCCGTGACAATACAATAAATTCATATTTATTTTCTAAAATCCTGGCCAGAATCATCAGAAAATAAAAAAAAAGCGTCTTTGTATCGATGTAACGAAATTTTTGAACACGATTTTCACCCACTTAGAAACATTGGATCGACTTGAAACTTTGTGTACTTGTAAAGGATCCGTGACAATACAATAATTTCATATTTTGTTTCTAAAATCCTGGCCAGAATCATCAGAAAAAAAAATTAAAACTGGTATAATAGGTTTTCGGACTTGTCGACTTTTTAGTCAATCGTTGTAACAGCTCAGAAGGTAGAGCGGTGAATTATAATGGTATATAATTTCAGGTCGCTGGTTCAAATCCGGCTGGGAGTTTTTTTTTAGAAGAGTATTACTTTTAGCTCATACTGCAATAGCAGCATATCGAATTTAAAGATATTTACATTTTTATCTTATTCTGTAAAATATTAAAACTAAAAAATAAAAAATAAATAATAGTTTTAAAAAACTAAAAAAACACGCTTTATTAGAAAACCGAACTAAAAAATTGAAAAAAAAAATTTTAATTTCCAACACGCTTACTTACTTACTTACTTACTTACTTACTTACTCACTGGCACTATCGAACGCTTGGGATAAATAATTTTACCATCAAAAGCGTGGGGTGCTTTTTATGATTTTTACATTTTCTTCTTAGAGACTTTACTTTTACCAATATCTGTTTATTATCAAATATGTTAATTGGTAAACAGCACACCACGCTTTTGATGGTAACATTATTTATCCCAAGCGTGTTGGAAATTAAAATTATTTTTTTCAAATTTTCAGTTCGGTTTTCTAATAAAGCGTGTTTTTTTAGTTTTTTAAAACTATTATTTATTTTAAAATATGTATCTATTTAATGTAAACAGCGATGTTTCAAATGTTCAACACATCTAAAAAGGCGGCATTTTTATACGCTTTATATTAGCTTGACCTATATCTATCTATCTATGTAACTGAATCTTTCAACGCGTTTTTCACCCACTTAAAATAATTGGATCGACTTGAAACTTTGTATACTTGTAAAGAACCCGTGACAATATAATAATTTCATATCCATTTTCTAAAATCCTGGCCAGAATCATCAGAAAAACAAAAAAAGTGTCTTTGTATTTATGTAACGGAATTTTTGAACACGATTTTCACCCATTTAGAGACATTAGATCGACTTGAAACTTTGTATACTTGTAAAGAACCCGTGACAATACAATAATTTCATATTTATTTTCTAAAATCCTGGTCAGAATCGCCAGAAAATAAAAAAAAGTGTCTTTGTATTTATGTAACGGAATCTTTGAACACGATTTTCACCCACTTAGAGACATTGGATCGACTTGAAACTTTGTATACTTGTAAAGGACCCGTGACACTACAATAATTTGTATTTTATTTCTAATATCCTGGCCATAATCATCAGATAATCAAAAAAATTATAACTGGTATAATAGGTTACGGACTTGTCGACTTTTTAGTCAATCGTTGTAAGAGCTCAGTTGGTAGAGCGGTGAACTAGAATATATTATCTGTAATCCATAGGTCGCTGGTTCGAATCCGGCTGGGGAGGGATTTTTTTTAGAAGAGTAATACTTTTAGCCCATACTACATTAGTATGGAATTTAAATATATTTACATTCTTATCTTATTCTGTAAAATATTAAAAATAAAAAATAAATAATAGTTTTAAAAAACTAAAACAACACGCTTTATTAGAAAACCGAACTCAAAAATGAAAAATAATGTTAATTTCCAACACGCTTGGGATACTTTTAAAGTGGTCAACAAAAAAATCATCTCCAACACACATAGAATAAAACTAGAATTATCAACAAAAAGAAAATAATTTTACCATCAAAAGCGTGGGGTGCCTTTTATGATTTTTACATGTTCTTCTTAGAGACTTTACTTTTACCAATATCTGTTCATTATCAAATACATTAATAGATATAGAGCACCCCACGCTTTTAATGGTAAAATTATTTTCTTTTTGTTGATAATTCTAGTTTTATTCTATGTGTGTTGGAGATGATTTTTTTGTTGACCACTTTAAATTTATCCCAAGCGAGTTGGAAATTAAAATTATTTTTCATTTTTGAGTTCGGTTTTCTAATAAAGCGTGCTGTTATAGTTTTTTTAACCCTTAAATTAGCAAAACACCAATTTCTTCTGTTAGTTATTTGAATGTGGCGGACCGCAGTGAAAACGAAAACTTGTGTAACTTTTATTGATAGGAGTATTGTATAATTAGACACACATTTAAGTGGTTTATTTTTGTTCGTTTCCTTCTGATTTATTTAAAATATGAAATTAATTAAACCAACTGATGTATCCAAAAAGATACATTACGAATTTAAGGGTTAAAAACTATTATTTATTTCATAAAATAACTTAATGACTATGAATGGTGACTGAAATATGAGCACATATATCTTGATGAATATGACATGAACCAATTTCGTATGATCTGGTTATTCGTTCGCTGTTCAGCGAGAGAAGAGTTTATCATTGATAATACAATGATTTCTATTCCTGGACGCCATTGTTATTAGATTACAGTCACGAGCCTTGACACAGTATCAGTGGAACAGTCACTATTCTAAAACTAACGATTAAGCATTTAATATTTTTATCTATGGTCACGTTTTCCTATTTAAACAATCATAATTTATTGACCCTAGCGTTACCAACCGGGTAGAGGGGGTAGGGCTTAGTAGGCACACTGACTCAACATTTATATGTTGTATCCACGTATTTTGATATATGAACTTGGAATCAAAGCTAATTTTTCATTACTGCATTTACAATTGAGTTATTATAGAATGTGTTAATTAAAATTAATTTAGGCCTATTTGGTTTTAAGTTGGGGAAAATGGTAATGGAGGACATTTCCAACATTTGCTGTGAGAGGTAAACAGTGTAATGTAACCTTCCATTTGTGTGTAATGTAACCTCCCAATTGTGTATTATATTTTTCCAAAGTTGTGCGTATTTCCTATTATTGGTTCAAGACTTATGACCTCTTAAAATGGTTCAGGTTTATATGAATCGCACTGTACAATATTTTGGATTTTATATACAGTAACACTTGTTCAAAGCGGAATCAAACGGGACCAATTATTCTTTCCACATTAGACAACTTTCCGCATTATAAAAAAACAAAAAATTAACCAATATTAGATTACAGAGCACCGTATGTCTTTTTATGTAAAAGTGAAGTGATCCCACAACAGACCCGGAGGTCCTTGGGGTAGTAGGAGGTTAAGGCTCCCACTTTTTCTAGACAATCGGCACTTTATGTCAGCCGGGTTGTCAGCCCTGCGTGACGGCCGCCTTTACCCCAGAACAAGCGTCTGGTACTCATTTCTGTTAGAGGCTGAGTCGACCCCAGGGCGATAGGGCCGCCAGAGGTTTGGGTCAGTTTAAAACTCCTGACCCCAACGGGACTTGAACCCTCGACCCTCCGGCTTGTAGCTCAGTGCCTTAACCACTACGCTACGGCGTACCTTGGATTAATTTTGTAGTTCCGCTGCCCTTGGAAAGTGAAGCATAGAATGTACGAGCGACTTCGACGGTAACGCGCGAAAAAATAATCCCGTTTCCTTAGCGTTAAAAATATCTCTTAGGCGCGTATCCTGAAATTAAAGTATGCAATTTCGGTTTCCACTCACTAACTGTGGTCCGGAAATTTGGAGATTTTTTGATCGTGGACTTATAAAATACTCCCACACCTCATCGGATTTTTTTTTTTTTTTTTGCGTTTCATTTCGCCATTTTATTCATTTTTCTTTGCGTTTTTAAAATCTCATAAATTATTTCGCGTACTCAGAGTCTGTTTTCCTTTATCTCCAACCACCTTCGTTTAATGACAATGATGCATACCATTTACCCACCTTTTTCCGTTAATTCAGAACGCTTCTGTGACACAATCGGTCTCAGATCTTAAAATAATGTAAGATTTTACATTACTATGGTGGGATAAACATATTTGGAAAGACACAAAAAATATATTGGTAAAACATTGGTGGAATCTGTTGCAATGTACGGAAGTGAGGTATGGACAATCAATAAGTACTACAAGAATAGACTAATAGCTCTAGAAATGGATTATTTACGAAGAAGTGCCAGAAAGTCTAAATTAGAACGGGTCACAAATAAGGAAATTAGAAACATAATGGAAGCAGAAGAAAGCATAATTGAAAGAATTGAGGAAAAGGAACTAAAGTAGTTAGGACATGTTTTAAGAATGGAAGATGAGCGATGGCCGAAGCAACTATATGGATGGCATCCTAACAGAAAGAAGAAAAGAGGAAGACCAAGGTTAACATGGAAGGAAAACATGAAGACAGTAATGCAAGCTAGAGGGCTAAGCATCGAAGATGCCCAAGACCGTAGGCTTTGGAGGTTTGGCACGGGAAGACGGCAGCAGCTGTAAAAACCCGAAGATAGATAGATAGAGATTTTACATTACACTGGTTATTTGTAAGACAGATGTCACACGCCAAATATTTGTTAAATGAATCTGTATTTCGCAAAACCTGTGTGAGGCGAGGCCAAAAGAAAATTCCAGATACACGTAGAAACTCTTCTTCTCCCGGAGGCAGGAGTCATCACTCATCACTTATTGTTAATTCGCCTAAAGGGAATTCAATGAAGTGGAAACTAGTTTATTTTTCTCTCTATCTTTCCACCTTACAAACATTTTTTTCATGAATTGTGTAGAAATATCCTTCCGTTTCCGCGTTGGACAGATTACGTTTTAGACAAAATAAATCAATGTCATCATCATCATCATCACTCCAGGGATTAGGCAATTGCCCGTTCCGACTTCATAATGCATCAGCCCAACGTCTTCTAGGTCTTCCAACATCACGCCTTCCTCTTGCTTGATAATTTCTCCTTACTCATTCCATCCATGTGATCAATCCATTTCTGTCTGTAATTCGTGACTTTATCATAAGTAATGCCACGAGTGATTTCCAAATTATCGATAAATTCACGACTCACGAAGTGAGGAGTGAATTTATCTAGAGAATTTGGAAATCAAGAGTGGCATTTGTTAGGACTATTTAACGAATAAAATTAAGCTGTTACTCACAAATCATTATTTAACTATAGTTATTTTAAATATTTATATATTTAATGTAAACGGCGATGTTTGAAAACAAATGAGAAACGATAGGTACGCTTCTACTGCTTCTTTTGTTTATCACTGCAACCAGATCATACTATTTATTGCCAAAGGAACGCAATATTGTAAGAATGCTCTCTAGTGGAGAAAAATGAAACACATCAATCTGTATATTAATTCATTTTTGATGTCGTATGATGTAAATATGACAATTATATTTTTCTCGATTATTACCTGGGAAAAAATACATTTAAGAAAGTGCAACAAAGTGGTTTCTTTTTTTGGTGGTATAATCAATTGCTACAAATGTTTGACATGTATAGCACTATTATATACAATCTGGTAGCCGTATTTGTTCAGGCTCAGTCACTGCAAAATAACGGTCAGACCTGTTCAGAATATTAAAAAGGAGGAGCTTTGTTTAATATATGATAATCCTAACACTGATAAATATTTCGTGAAACACGACTCTGATTGGTTGTAAAACAGAAATCATTTAAACGTGATTGGTCATTGACTCCCATTTGGGGCATGAGTTAAATAGTCCAATAAAGATTGTACTTTCAATTCTTCTCTTCTATCCTCATTTCTTATTCTATCAAGTCTGTACATCCTTTACTTGTCTTAGGAACCGCATCTCTGCCGTCGTATTCTATCCTTCTGTCTTTTCACTGGAGCCCAAGTTTCACATCCATACAATATTGTGGGAAACCGCCATAACATTATACATTTTTATCTTGGTTTCTTTTCTAATTTTATTTTTGAATGTTCTCTGTATTGTTCCACACACCGTCTGAAATTTATTTATTTTGGAGTCAATATCTCTTTCCACATTGTAGCCAACATCACAGCCCAAATATTTGAAAACTAGACACCTGTTCTATACTTTGATTTTCTAAAATAATTTTGGTTTCCACTGAATCTCTTCCTCTAAAAGCCCATGGTCTTCGTTTTCCTTACAGAAATCTTTAGATCGTATAATTTACATATTTCATTTAATGCATGCATCGATTTCTGTAAGTCGTCTTCATTTTATGATTACATCGTCAGCAAATAGAAGATTATTTATGCACATAAATCAATGTCAAATTACTATTATTTTGCCGGGACCAACAAATTTGTTCACATTGGACAGGTTTCCGCATTATTCACGTTCCGGATTAAGCAAGTTTTACTATAGTAATATGTGCTTAAATTGTTGAATATTACGTAAGTTGTGACGTCATAGTTCATTTTCCATGATGTATTTTTGAAAGAAAAGGCGTGTGCTTCAAGTGTGGGCAGAAGGATGAGGTAATATTGCACTGTAGCGATGAGTAATCAAATGCATTGTTTATAACCAAATGTAGCCGTACGTGGGAAAAATGTTAATGATTCTAACCCTACTGATAGCTGTAACAGAAGTCAATCAGGCCTCGTACTTTCACTTCAACAAGGACACTTCTTTATTAATATCCTTTACCTTTACCTTATAGTTCAGCTTCTCTGTGGTATAGCGGTTAGCATGCCTGACTACCATCCCACAAGTATGGATTCCATTTCCGGTTATACAATTGTTCCTTTTAGTACAGGTGTATCCAACCCGCGGCCTTCGATACCATCGTATGCGGCCCGCAGTGATATTTGCTCTATCACATCACATTAGGCCCGCAGTGATATTTGCTCTATCACGTCACATTCGCCATGCAGTAAGTTATAGTCTAATATAATTTATGAAATAAGTAATTCTATTTGGTATAAGACAAACTTGAAAGATAAAGACTCTTTTCTGTTTCCAATACACGTGTTTGCGAAAGTTCATCCTACCCCATCCTCTTACTCGAAATATGGAGAAATCATATGTTTTAACAAACACCCAGCCCAGATTTTTACATATGATCCTACCTACCGTGCATCGCTTTAAAGTCTCCGTGCATTGTTGACTGCGCGGTTACTACTTTCAAGGAGAGTGCCAGATGTTTTATTATCGTTACATTTGTTCATTTCAAGTTAGTTTCCAGTTTGCAGTTGTTCGTTCATGTTGTAATGTCAGTGTTAGTGAGAGGTTTGAAGAATAGCTATAATTTATTCTGTGAGTTTTTTAAGTGTTAATTATGGTTTTTTAAGTGTAGCGGCAAGAAAATATCGTCCGATTTAGATTTTATAATTAGATTATACATGAAAAAAATATATTTAATATAATTTAAAAATAATTTAACTAATACATGATTAATATTTTAATAAAACTGACATCACATAATATATCAACTTTTCTATATTTAAATTAATTTTAGACCCTATTTAATACGGTAGAAAAATCGAATGATAGGGCCCGCAAACCAATTATCTTAACGACAGTGGCCCTTTTCCAAAAAAGGTTGGACACACCTGTTTTAGTACAATGTTTGAAATGGGGGTACGTCCCACAGTCGGTCGAAGCACCCCATTTGTGGTATTAATTCAGGGAGTGCATGTAACCTATCATGCATTGTTCAATGTAACTAATTCACTTGCTCAATCGAACCCGTAGGTTCATGGCCAAACGGACATAAACTCTCCAAGCATCCTTATCCTCAGCTAATGCTTTCCATCATCCCCTGTATAATCTACTTCCCTTAAATCATGGATATTGTTATTCACCCACCTGATTCTTGGTCTATCAACTGGGCGTTCTCTCTCTGGTTTTCCTACAAGAAGCTTCCATGCACATCTTTCATTCCCCATTCGTGCCATATATCATGCCCATCGCAGTCTACGATACTTAACTGTTCTCATTATATCTGGCTTCCTATAAAGACCATGTAATTCACTGTTATACAGTCTTCTCCATTCACCTGTCTGTTCATAACATTATACATACGACTAAGATTTCCAAAATATAGAGGCCCTTGGGCTAAGCATGTGATTGGTCCTCGAGCACCAAGTTTGGTGAATTCTACTGATTGGCAAATGCTGCTACAAGTCTGGAGGATTCCCTCGGGTATGTGGAGGCACGGATCGACGCGATATCGATCTAGCACGTGCAATTAAGAGCGCTTGGTCGGACTCTCGACCCTTGCGAACGTAAAGAAGACATAGACTCATGGCAAGTCGCAAGTGAGAAATTAGTTCAGCAAGTTTCCAAACCCAATTGCTTAAATTCTTTGTAAGAGACCATTTCCTGTAATTAGAGATGAGGTAATTCAATGAACCGATTCGTCTTGTAAAGATATTTATAGATATTAAAATACAGAGTGATTCACAACAAGTCTTTCTTCTTCTTCCTTCCAAGTATTAGGCCAAGGCCTGTTGCGAACCTACAAATTTTTTTCCCTCCAGCGTTTCATAGGACGGCACAGTGATCTTCGTCCTCTTGGTATATAATTATAAACAGCTTTGGTGATTCGATTTGAACTCATTCTTTCAAGATGGTGTTTCCAATTTAGTTGGTACTGTTTAATATATTCCAAAATTGACGTAGTCTTCAATTCTTTTAAGATATCGGTGTTCCTTTTCCGATCCCATCTGGTGTAACCCGCTGTTCTGCGCATGAATCTCATTTCACAAGCCGTTATTCTGCTTTCATGTTGTCTTTTTAGTGTCCATGCTTCACTACCATATGTCAACACTGGTCTAGCCAAAGTGTTATATAAACGTAATCTGGTGTTTTTTTTGTACAAGGGATGGTTTCATAACTTGATTAATAATTCCGAAACGTTTATTATAACTAGTAATTTTTTCAGGGATATCCTTTTCATCCCAGGTAGAGAGATAATATCCAAGATATTTAAATTGATTAGATCTCTCTAAAATTTTATTCTGGAGACAGATTTTACTTTGTATGGGGTCCTTCCCATGAAATGCCATAATTTTAGTTTTGTTAATTGATGTTTCCATATTAAATTTGGCACCTACTTTTTGTAAATTATAAATTGATCGTTGCAAATCATTTTCGGAAAGTGCCAGAAGAGCTAAATCGTCTGCAAAAAGAATAGCATCGAGTTTGAAGTTCCTATTGATGGGTATATATCCTCGTTGTGTTTTCCTCCATTCACATTACAGACTTCTAGGGGTTGTAGAGGGGCCTTAGTAGATAAAGTTTTGATAAGGAACCCATGTCCGGAAACGTACCATATTGATCTAAAATTAGTTTGAAAAATTAAAACACAATGGACTATCGTGTGTCTTGTGTTTCAGAATAAGATGCTGCCTTGCGGGAGCTAATTAACCAAGTTAATTTAGTTACACTTATTTCCCTACGCATTGAATACAATGTTCTTATACTATTACAGTGAAACCTGTCTTATCCGGAATCTTTATAAGAAGAAAACCTGTAGAGACGAAAATAAATCTCCAGAAGGGAACGATTTGATATGTAAAATCGGCCTGTATAAGCCGGAAACCTTCATAACGCGGAAACGGAATGGTTTTTAAAGTACCGATAGTTAATTTGTACCTCAGTAAGACGGAAAATTATTAAGCACGTTCTAATTACAGTATTAATGACCACACATGAAAATTCTGCATATTTGTGGTACTGAATTATATCGTTTTACCTTCTTGTGTTGCCATTGTATTGCGGGATATCCTTGCTTATGTGTTACAGCGTGGAATCCCTCGCTTTTCCTTGTCTGCTTACGTAACCTGCGAGGGAGTTGGGAAACCCTCTTTAGTCCTCCTGTAGTTGAGTTCCTTCTTGTTTTTGTGTAATAAAGTTGTTTTGTATTGTCATGCAAACTGTGCTGTGTTACATACACTATATTGTCTGTATTTCAGTTCAATACGTTATGTCTTTAAAGCGTGTATGTAAAACCCCACTGCATGAGAAAATTCAAGCTTGTAATTTGGGAACTCTTTATAAGAAGGAAAACTGCCAAGACGGAAATATATTTAAGGAACCGTCATGTTCCTTCATAGACAGGTTTTACTGTATTTATCAGTATTATCAATTCGACATTTTAACTTTAGTTATTTTCCAAAACTAAACTTACTTAACTTTTATAAGATTCATGATGTGTTCCGTTGAGGTATTATGTAAGGACTGCAACAAATTTTATATAGGAAGAACAAACAGAAGAACATTTTCGAGACTTTATTCACGCAGAAGGAAAATCAAGCTATGCAAAACACGTTATCCATGAAGGACATCGCATGTTAAATATTGAAAACACCCTAACAGTAATGCACAGAGAAAACAATCCAGCGAAGATAAAAGTACTCGAAGAGATGGAAATCATGGAAGCAGCTCACAAGAACGACAATCTGATAAACGAAAACGAACCCAATACATGTAACCCCCTCTACCGGATCTTCAGTGAAACACCAGTTTTGAATCCTGCCGATGATGGGACAAGTCCCGAAAGCGCTATAGTTCTTCTTCTTCTTCCTTTCATGTGATAGACCTAGTGGTCTGTTACGGTTTCAATCCAACGTTTGAAGGGTCTGCCCAAAGATCTCTTGCCTGGTGGCTGGTAATTTAAGATCTGACGTGGTATTCTTGTTCTGCTCATTCTTCGTACGTGAGATTTCCAGTTGTTTCTGTATTTTTGTACATATTCCATGACTGATTCTGTTTGTAATTCTTTGAGAATGTCAGAATTCCTTTTATGGTCTGTCCTTGAATAGCCCGCAGTACGTCTCATAAATTTCATTTCTGCCGCAGTTAGTCTTTGTTCATCTACACTGCGAATTGTCCAGGCCTCACTGCCGTAACATAATATGGGTCTGACCAGTGTTTTATAAATTCTAGTTCGTGTGTGTTGCTGTACTGTGTTTGGCTTGAAAATATTATTTATAATTCCTGTTACTCTGTTAAATTTTATAATTTTTGACTAAAATCTTTTTCTTCTTCGTATGTAACTTGGTATCCGAGATAGTTAAATGTGTTGGTTTGTTCTAATATTTTATTATTAATAACAATTTTACTGCGAACTGGGTCTTTTCCTAGGAAAGCCATGACTAGATTTTTCTGTTGAGATTTCCATGTTGTAGTTTATTGCAATTTGGTGAAAAGAGTGGACTGAACGTTGTAGGTCATCTTCTGAATTCGCTATAAACAATGTCATCTGCAAATAATAGGGTGTCTAAATTATATAATCTATTAAGTTGTATACTGCCATGTGGTTGTAGTCTCCATTCTTTAATAATTGAGTTCATGTATATTATGAAGAGCATTGGTGAAAGACCACATCCTTGTCTAACTCCTTGATTAATTGGTCTGCATTCCGAGATTTTATTTTCAATCTTAACTTGGATGTAATTATCGTTATAAATATCATATATAGCTTTTATCAGTTGGTCTGGGATTCCATCATATTTAAGGAGTTCTAATAATTTGTTTCTATTTACTTTCTCAAATGCCTTCTTCAATTCAATAAACGCCATGTGTGTTTCAATGCGCTATAGTTAAATAATTGATTAAGTTGAGGAGACGGACCTTTCAGGTTAATATTCCATAATTTTATATTTTAAACTTATTTAACAAAATCAATTATGTATGTTGATATAAATTAGGGCTATTGGTGGGTTTAAAATATATTTTCCTCTTGTTTCTAATTAAACATTTTGGGGGGGCACGCCGTAGCGTAGTGGTTAAGGCACTGAGCTACAAGCCGGAGGGTCGAGGGTTCAAGTCCCGTTGGGGTCAGGATTTTTAAACTGACCCAAACCCTCTGGCGGCACTATGGCCCTGGGGTCGACTCAGCCTCTAACGGAAATGAGTACCAGACGCTTGTTCTGGGGGTAAAGGCGGCCGTCACGCAGGGCTGACAACCCGGCTGACATAAAGTGCCGATTGTCTAGAAAAAGTGGGAACCTTAACCTCCTACTACCCCAAGGACCTCCGGGTCTGTTGTGGGATCACTTTACTTTACTTTTACTTTACTTTACAGAAATAAATCTGTATTGTACAAAAAAGAATCAGGAATATATAATAACTGTAGGAAACAAAATTGATGAAAGTTCTACTTTGATGAGAAGCAATTATAGAAGGATCAAAGACAAGTATTCTCCTCTGTTACATAGGTAGATCGCAATTAATTTGACACGTATAGAGAGGGATACAAGCTCGTTATAGAGTGACACAAGAGAGATTCAATGTTGTTTCCAGTTTATTTCTTCAGGCTACACTCGCCAACTTGTTATAAGCACTGAGGCGAACGTTTTCACTTGGGTTATTGCAAACCAGAACTCTTACAGATAATTTTATAGGGTCTCTTTGGTTCTCTATGTATTTACACTGTTTAGTAGCACTGGAAGGATTTTCTTCGCCTTAATAAAGGTTATACAGTATGTAACTAGGTAATATAATTATTTTTTATTATTCACACAGTTAACTACACATTTGTTTCAACGCATTTTTCCATTCCTGTCTGTTCATCCATATATCTTCTTCTATTTCCCATTCCCTCTTAGCTTCATTGATTCCCTGAATCCACGTACTAGTTGGTCTACCCTTCTTTTTCCTTCCCTGTGGTTCCCAATCCATGATTAATTGCATAAATTATGAATACGAATTCCTTGGAATCTTTATATATAACTGTCTATAACTGTGAGTCGGTCTGCCTTTTATCGACTCAAAAACTACTTAACCGATATGATTGTTTTACAATCATTTCGAGCATTGTTTCCCAACCTGTGGTTCGCGAACCGCCATATTGTTCGCAAAACATTTCAAGGGGTTCGCCAAAACTTTTCTGTAATGGTGGATTTAAAGGTTAGGCCTATTATTGTTTTCTTAATGTATGTGGCATTATAATGATGATGATCACCATCATCATGATAATAATAATAATAATAATAATAATATTATTATTATTATTATTATTATTATTATTATTACTATTACACTGGTCAACATTATTTTTGTCTCATGAGTACCAATAGTTGTACGTAATGCAATTTTTTATCGTGTTTTCAAATATGTATTCGGAATCTCTCCATCACCCACAGTTTTTTTTATTTCAGTTTCAATTAATGGATTTAAATAATTATTTTTTAATAAACGTTTTTTCGTCCATTTATTATCTAGGCGCAGTGAGCGATGAGCACGGGAAACATTTTCATCACGAGATTTCAGCTATGGAAAAGATATATCAAGGCAAGTGGAATCCTAATATGCTGGCCGATTATTGTTGGACCATTAAGAGGGATGCTCCACAGGCGAAATATAGCAGAAAATCGTCATGTCTTACTTTCTAGGTGAGTCCGAATGTTCGAATATTGCGTAGTTACGAATGTAGAACATATTAAAGTGTTTGAAATTATAAATTCCCGTCTCTCGGAAACCTTGCGCGTGATGGAGCAAAAAAAAAAAGGGGGGATATCATACTTGAATTCAGGAGAAAAATAAATACTATCAGAATCACATATTTCTCTTTCTGAGACAAAAAAAAGTTTATTTTTTGTTGCTCAGTGTTACCAAATAAAATCTTACATTTTTTCCGAGAGGAAGAAGAGATGTCGGTCGTCCTCGGAAGAGATGGTCTTAGATCTATTAAACTGTTGACTCAAAAGTCATTATTTAAGTGTAGTTACCGGTATTTTAAAATATTTATATATTTAATGTAAACGGCGATGTTTGAAAACAAATCAGAAATGTGTGGTTATGTTTCATTTGTTTATCTCCTGAAACTTGATCATATTATTTATTGCCAAATAGGATCGCAATCAGCGATAACACACTTGATTGCAATATTGTAAGAATGCACCCTAGTGGGAAAAACATAAATCCTTCAATCTGTGTATTGTAACAAACATTATAGGTTATTAATATGTTTTTTTATAATAAACAGCTCAGTAAAATCATTATTTAAAACAAATATTGAACACACAATTATCAAATGTGTAGTTCGAAGGAATCTGTTCATTATTTGTTATATTTGTTGGAGTCAGTCACTGCTAAGTAATGCTCTGACCTGTTCAGAAAATTAAAAAGGAGGAACATTCTTCATGACAAAAGCATGAGGTGGTAAAGAGAATTTGATAAAGAGCGAGGGAATCAAGACTGTCATTGGTTGTAAAACAAAATTCATTGAAACGTGATTGGTCATTGACACCCATTTGGGGCATGAATTAAATAGTCATAAGTAATGCCACGAGTGATTTCCAAATTATCGATCAATTCACGACTCACGAAGTGAGGAGTGAATTTATCTAGAGAATTTGGAAATCAAGAGTGGCATTTGTTAGGACTATTTAACGAATAAAATTAAGCTGTTTACTCACAAATCATTGTTTAACTATAGTTATTTTAAAATATTTATGCATTTAGTGTAAACGGCGATGTTTGAAAACGAATCAGAAATGTGAGGTTATGTTTATTCACTGCAATTAGATCATATTATTTATTGCCAAATAAGATCGCAATATTGTAAGAATGTACCCAAGTGGAGAAATAATGAAACACATCAAACTATATATCATAATCAACATTACGGGTTATTCATTTATTTTTTTAGTAAACAACTCAGTAAAATCAAGGAATCAATAAATAAATTTAGTCTGGGTAATCTTCTAGGTACCAATAAAAAAGTCAAAGTTCCAGACAGTAAGAAATCTGGAATTTATCAAATAAATTGTGAAGATTGCAATAAAGTTTATATAGGAAAAACAAAAAGGAATTTGGAAATTCGGACAAAAGAACATTTCAGAAATATTAAAAATTGTGAAATTGAAAAATCTGCAATTGCTGCACATAGTTTATTAGAACATCATAAAATTGGAAGAGAAGCTAAACTTTTAAAACAAGTAGAGAAACCTTTGGAATTGACAGTTTGGGAAAAAATATACATTCAGAAAAACAAAAATAGATCAATGAATTTTGATATCCCTAACGAAATTACATTGATTTCGAAGTTCATAAATTCAACCATAGATAGCAGCACTGAAGATGGCGACAATAGAATAGTTGACTGCCGAAGAATTTCAACAGTCGGAGTTATGGCTGACGATGAACATGATTATGTTTGAAATCGCGATATCATGGAAGCATGAATCCTATGAGGTGAGTTATTTAAACAATATGTTCTCCGATGATTTTTAATCAAGGAATCTGTTCATTATCTGCTACATTCAATGTATTTGTTGGAGAAAAATAATGTTCTGTCCTGTTCAGAACATTAAAAAGCAGGAGCTTTCTTTATCACAAAATCAGGAGCTGATAAAGAGAAATCGATAAAGAGCGAGGTGAAACACGACTGTCATTGGTTGTAAAACAAAATTCATTGAAACGTGATTGGTCATTGACTGGCATTTTTGGCATGAGGTAAGTAATCAAATTAAATATGTTAGTTTACACATAACATTTTCAAATATTTTTTTCCACGCGAACAACGTCGCGGCCCCGATAGTTTACAATAAATTGAATGTTACTACATGGCAATGTTTGAAAGTTCATTATGTATGACAGACACTGAGTGTATTAAGGAATAAAGGAAGAGACAAATCCTCTCCCCTTGTGGTCGTTTCTTTAATTAACTGTTTTATTTCTTGAATGTGACTAGTGTAGAGGAATAGTTCCCACCCTCTGAATTCATCCCCAGACTTTAGACACAATGAAGCTGTTCCCTTCCTAATAGAAACGGAATCGACTTAAATGAAATTAACTGTCCCACACCTAATTTCAATTGCGTATTCAGAACACACAAGGATATTTCACTAACAACCAGTCTGATGGATTCCGTTAGAAAGACGTTCCTAGTCAACTTTTATCCAGACACGTTCTCGCGTTTAATACTATTTAAAGCTGTTATTTGCTAGTAATGATCCGCATTTCTAGGAAATACTAGCTACATCCGGCGTGCTCTGCTATGCCTAAATAAATTAAATGTATTTTATGTTTAGTTGAATAAGTAATAAATTGATAGATCATCGGTTGATTAATGTCTTTGACATCGTCCGATTCCTAATAGCCAATTTTGTCGGTCCATCCAATCTCCTGGTTGTAGATGTTTCTCCTTCATGTATAAACATATTCCCTGACTCCAGGAGGTTTTAGGTCTTCATCTGCTTCGTCTTCCCTTAGGTTTCAATTCCAAAACAGATTTTGGTAATCGATCCTCTTCCATTCGCTGGACATGTCCATACCATCTTAATTGCTGAGTTTTAATATAATCTAAAATAGTGTCTTCAATCTTCATTTTCTTCCTTATAACTGAGTTCCTAATTTTTAATAAGTAATAAATAATATTAATTAAATAAAAATAAAACGTAGTTTTATTTGATTTTCACATTTATTATATAATTCAGTGACAGCTGTTTCGGTACACTGTACCTTCTTCAGACATGTTAACAAATTAATACATAATTTGCTAACATGTCTGAAGAAGGTACAGTGTACCGAAACAGCTGTCACTGAATTATATAATAAATATGAAAATCAAATAAAACTACGTTTTATTTTTATTTAATTAATATATATGGATTTTCATCAAGTAAACACCAACTCAATTGATTATTTAATAAATAATAGTTTTAAAAAACTAAACAACACGCTTTATTAGAAAACCGAACTAAAAAATGAAAAATAATTTTAATTTCCAACATGCTTGGGATAAAATTAAACTGGTCAACATGTAACCGAAACACACCATTCACACAGACACATTCATACTGAACATGGCGAACATGATGTTCCTTATGATAGCCAGATGATGTTCCTTATGATAGCCAGATGATGTTCCTTATGATAGCCAGATGATGTTCCTTATGATAGCCAGATGATGTTCCTTATGATAGCCAGATGATGTTCCTTATGATAGCCAGATGATGTTCCTTATGATAGCCAGATGATGTTCCTTATGATAGCCAGATGATGTTCCTTATGATAGCCAGATGATGTTCCTTATGATAGCCAGATGATGTTCCTTATGATAGCCAGATGATGTTCCTTATGATAGCCAGATGATGTTCCTTATGATAGCCAGATGATGTTCCTTATGATAGCCAGATGATGTTCCTTATGATAGCCAGATGATGTTCCTTATGATAGCCAGATGATGTTCCTTATGATAGCCAGATGATGTTCCTTATGATAGCCAGATGATGTTCCTTATGATAGCCAGATGATGTTCCTTATGATAGCCAGATGATGTTCCTTATGATAGCCAGATGATGTTCCTTATGATAGCCAGATGATGTTCCTTATGATAGCCAGATGATGTTCGGGGACCGTATGGGTCTTAAAGTTTGCTGACATTTGTCTTAAAGGTGAGGAAAAATCCCGAGAAAAAGATCACAGAGGAAACTTATCCTGGCCGGAGATCGAACCGGTAACGTGATGTAATGGATTAGTATTTTTGTATTTATTTTCTTTATACTAGAAAATTCAATTGCTAAGTTGAACTTTTAAACAGGAAGTAATTCTATAAGTTACTTTAAAATTACTAATAGAATAACTACACTGAGCAACAAAAAATAAACTTTTTTTTGTCTCAGAAAGAAAAATATGTGATTCTGATAGTATTTTTTCTCCTGAATTCAAATATGATATCGGTTTTTCTCCATCACGCAAGGTTTCCCAGAGACAGGAATTTATAATTTCATACACTTTAATATTTTCTACATTCGTAACTACACAATATTCGAACATTCGGACTCACCTATAAAGTAAGAAATTACGATTTTCTGCTATATTTCGGCCCGTGGAGCATCCCTCTTGATGGTCCAACAATAATCGGCCAGCATATTAGGATTCCATTTGCCTAGATATCTCTTTTCCATAGCTGAAATCTCCTGAATTAGCTCATTTGGTTTTATTTTAAAGTGGACAAATGGACGAAAAAACGTTTATTAAAAAATAATTATTTAAATCCATTAATTGAAATTGAAATAAAAAAAATAGTGGGTGATGGAGAAATTCCGAATACATATTTGAAAACACGATAAAAAAACTGCATTAATTATAACTATAGGTACTCATGAGACAAGAATCATGTTGACCAGCGCTATCAAACAAAGCCTATCACTACTAAGACTGAATGCCTCAACTTTTTTTCCCCTATTTGAATGTAAATAATTGAATTTCATTTCTATATTACAGAAGTTTCTTCGATAGTAAGCTATTTTTACAATTTGTTATGAAGTCATGCTCTAAATACGGTAAGTTTATCAAACAACCTCGTGCTGAAAAGACTGCCTGCCTCTGATATTTATGCAAATGTGAAGCGTTCTTGTGAACAGAACGCAGTAGACTGAATACAATATTCTGCATTAAAAGTTCAATAAACTTGTAGAATTTCAATATTAAATAATAGTGAAATATATTCATATTTTTGTAAGTTATATCACTTTAAGTTGCAGGCCGCAGACGTGAAAAATTTAAAGAACTACAGAGTGATTCACAATAAGTATTACAAACTTTTTTTGTTGTAGAGGAGGCTTAGTATATAAAGTTTTGATAAGGAACCCATGTCCAGAAACGTACCATTTTGTAGTAAAATGAGTTTGAAGATCGAAACACAATGGGCTGATATCGCGTGACTTGTTTCAGAATAAGTATTACAGACTTCTAGGGGTTGTACTACACTTATCGAGTTGAGGAAGATCTTCTTGCACGAATTCTGGCGGCAGCAGAAATTATTTGAGCACACACCAGGCCTTGTGGGGCGTGTGTATGAAAACATGCGCCGCAGGTACACTTTGTGTAACTAACACCAGAGTCGCCACGTGGAACCACACTTGTAATACAACCCGTAAAAGTCTGTAATACTTATTCTGAAATACAAGACACGCGATATCAGCCCATTGTGTTTGGATTTTCAAACTTATTTTACACCAAAATGGTACGTTTCCGGATATGGGTTCATTATGAAAACTTTATCTACTGAGTCCCCTCTACAACTCCTAGAAGTCTGTAATACTTATTGTGATCATCCTGTAGATTGGACAAAAGAATATCAATAAGAAAAACTGAGCCTATATTAAAAAAAAATAACTGAACTGTTTTAATCAACAATACCTACCTCCCTTCTTCAGTGAATGATTCTTTCACAGCATTATCGTGTTCACTGCATCTGTTAAAATAAATAAATAAATAAATAAATAAATAAATAAATTAGAATAAAGTATTATCAAGAGCATGCTGCTTTAATTAACTCAGTGTCACTCTCAAACCCATATGTTCATGGCACCGTGCCTAATCTGAACTTATATTTTCTAGTCATTCCCGGCATAATTGATTTCTCTCAAATTATTCTCCCACATCATTCCTCGACTGGACACTTTCGCTCTGGTACAAGCAGCTTTCAATGCCCCTCTTTCATTCCCCATTCGTGCCTCATGACCTGCCCTTCACAGTCTACAAGCTTTAAATGTTCTTATTATACACTGCTCAAAAAAATTAGGGGATATTGTAGAATAACCTATTAAGACTTTGTTTTTAGGAACAGTATTAGATGCAATCACTTTCTATTACTCCAAAAGAATGTCAACAAGAGTTTGAAGTCATTACGTAACCTCTGTACCACACCAGATGTCAAAGAGGTCCTGATTAGGAATATGGCAAACAAACAAAGCAACATTAACATGGGTGAAAATGTTTCTTTAGTATGGTGTATGGTCTCCTCGAACGGCCAGCACTGCCTCACACCTGTATGGCATTGGTGCAATGAGGTTAGCAATGAGTTCTTGGGGGATACGTGGCCACTCTTCCATAAATGCAATGTGCAGCTCTGGAACAGTTGTGGGAGGTGCTGGTCTGCCTGCAATGCGCCTGCCCAATGCATCATACACATGCTCAATCGGATTAAGTCCGGGGAGGAAGCTGGCCATTGCATACGCTCGATACCCTCCACTTCCAGCATGTCGTCCACCAAGCCAGTTCTGTGGGGTCGTGCATTATCGTCCATAAAAAGAAAAGAATCACCTATGGCATCAGCATAAGGCACGACAAAAGGTCGGAGAATCTCATCTCTATACTTTATCGCAGTCAAGGTACCACCTTGGATAACGTAGAGGTCCGTACGTCCACCACTACTGACTCCTGCCTACACCATCAATCCACCGCCACCATATGGGGATCTTTCACGTACAAAAGCTGGATTGTTTCGTGTCCCTTTTTCTCTCCAGATGAATACACGCCGACTATCACATTCCATGTTGAATCGCGACTCATCAGAAAAAAGAACTGATCTCCATTCAGCATGCCTCCACCCACGATGTTCCTCCGCCCAGTTTCTGCGATCTCTACGGTGTTGTGGAGTTAACCTGGTACACACCATGGGCCTACGGGCATAGAGACCACTTCCATGCAGTCGATTAGGGACAGTTTGAGTTGACACCCTGCGTCCTGTTGCTGTTTGAAGTGTATTTCGCAGTTGAGTTGCATTCTGCTGTCTATTCCGACGGGCTGTTAACAAGAGGTAACGGTCATCCCTTGCTGTTGTTGCCCTTGATCGACCTTGTCCGGCTCTTCTGTGAACAGTATGTTCTTTGAAAATGATTCCAAAGACTGGAAATCACGCTTTGAGGCACCCCAATGGCTTGTGCCACCTCTTGTTGTGTCTGTCCAGCTTCCATCCTTCCTATGGCCCTCCAAGCCATTGGTTCAGGTAAATCACGTTGTCGAGGCATCACTGTCCCTAAGGCAAGTCATTCACTAACTGAAAACTGGACTGGATTTAAAAACAGCAACAAAACATTCACCCCCACACCACCCTTTCACATCAACAGTACAGACACTGCCCTCTGGTGTGGTACCGAGGTTACGTAACAACTTCAAACTCTTATTTACATTATCTTGGAGTAATAGAAAGTGATTGCATCTAATACTATTCCAAAAAAAACATAGTCTTAATAGGTTATTCTACAATATCCCCTAATTTTTTTGAGCAGTGTATATAATTTTCCATAAATATCATGTAATTCACTGTTATATAGTTTTTTTCTATTCGCTTTTCTGTTCGTCACTCTTTGGCCCAACAATTTTCCTAAGCACTTTATTTTAAAATAACTCATCGTTTCTCCTCTCTTAAAGTAAAAAAACTATTTTAGGTTTTCATATAATAAAACTGGAAGAATAGCTGTTTTATATATTTTTAGTTAACACATTTTTAGGTAACTAGTTAGGATGACAAGATTTCGTTTAATATATACTGACATGTGTTAACAGATTGGAGTCTGTATTTAATTTCTTCCAGCACTTCATTCTTGTCTACAATATTATTTTTTCTAGGTATTTGAATTCAGTCGCTTCTTCAAAATTTACCTCATTTTTGTGTCCGCTCACATTTAATAATTTATTTCTACGTGTGACCTTGTATAATTTTTTTATTTTTACATCCAGCTCATTATTTTTATATTTATTTAACAGAATACTGCTATAATTCGACCTATTTATTTTACATTTATTTTTACTATATAAAACTATTATTCTACGAATTATAATGTGGAATAATATGTGCATGCGAAACATGGACTCTTACTTTAAGGGAGGAAAGGAGATTACGAGTATTTGAGAATAAAGTACTTAGGAAAATGTTTGAACCAAAGAGAGATGGAACAGACAGGTGAATGGAGAAGACTGCATAACAGTGAATTGCATGGTCTTTATAGTAAGCAAGATGTAATGAGAACAGTTAAGTCTCGTAGACTGCGATGGGCAGGGCATGTGGCACGTATGGGGAATGAAAGACGTGCATGGAAGCTTCTTGTAGGAAAGCCAGAGGGAAAACGCCTAGTTGGTAGACCAAGAATGAAGTGGCAGAACAACATTAACTATGATTTGAGGGAAGTAGATTATACAGGGAATGATTGGAAAGCATTAGCTCATGATAGGGATGTATGGAGAGCTTATGTCCTCGGGACCATGAACCTGCGGGTTCGATAGTGCCAGTGAGTAAGTAAGTAAGTATCGGTATTCCTTGCGTGAGTTGAGTGAACGACCAACGAGTCTAATAGTTCAAGTATTTTTATTAGTCAGATCAAGGTCATATTGGAGTGTCTTAAAAGTCCCCTAGTGTCTTAAAACTGAGCGCAGGATTCCATGATGCAAAGCCAAACAATCCCATATGTATATACTGTACTATAGCATAACTTGACCTAATGTTATAACCGCTATGAGGTCGCTATTATATGTATTAGTGATGAGACGGATATACTGCAACTATCCCGTATCCGGCTAAAGTTTAGTATCCGGCCGGATGCCAGATAATAAACTCGAATCCGGCCGGATATCGGATATAATAAATATATATATAAGTATATATATATATTGTCACGCAGCGGGCCCTGGTTCGATTACTGGTCGGGACAGGCTCCTGGGTGAGTTTTTCGGAGTTTTTTCTCACCTGTAAGACAAACGTCAGGAAACTTAGGGCCCAGCAGTCCCCGAAAATCATCCGGCCATCGTCATCATCATTCTTCACCGGTGTGGAAAGCTACCACACCTACAATTTCCTAGTAAAGCTGCAAAGCATAGCAAGAAGGGTCGAGGGTTCAAGTCCCGTTGGGGTCAGGATTTTTAAACTGACCCAAACCCTCTGGCGGCACTATGGCCCTGGGGCGACTCAGCCTCTAACAAAAATGAGTACCAGACGCTTGTTCTGGGGTAAAGGCGGCCGTCACGCAGGGCTGACAACCCGGCTGACATAAAGTGCCGATTGTCTAGAAAAAGTGGGAGCCTTAACCTCCTGCTACCCCAAGGGCCTCCGGGCCCTTTGTGGGATCACTTTACACTTTACTTTTACATAGCATGAAATGCCATGACTGCAGTGAAAGACCAGCCCTCGTGCAGAATTACTATGGATGGATATAAAAGCATATAAAATTTACACCAATAACGTTAACAAAATCTTGAATCATATTTTTTCATATTATTTAGCTACCTGCCAAGACGTTTTAGACGGGTTGGACATACAGTAGATAGATACTTGTACCTACTTACCTAACCATAAAATCCAATTGATAAACAGGTCGAATAATTCCAAGAAGTAATTAAGAACAAAAGAACAAAATATAATTTTGTTTGGTACGTAGTGGTTAAGGCACTGAGCTACAAGCCGGAGGGTCGAGGGTTCAAGTCCCGTTGGGGTCAGGATTTTTAAACTGACCCAAACCCTCTGGCGGCACTATGGCCCTGGGGTCGACTCAGCCTCTAACGGAAATGAATACCAGACGCTTGTTCTGGGGGTAAAGGCGGCCGTCACGCAGGGCTGACAACCCGGCTGACATAAAGTGCCGATTGTCTAGAAAAAGTGGAAGCCTTAACCTCCTACTACCCCAAGGGCCTCCGGGCCTGTTGTGGGATCACTTTACTTTACATACATACGTGCTTTTTCCTTCACCGCCACGAAAAATGTTAACATTGCATAACAAACGGTAAACTTTGAATTGTCGCTGTTTATATCAAAATATTCCCATAAACGCGATGTTTTCTTTACCGAATGTCATTTTTCGTCGCTAGATATTTTCAAAATTACTTATAAAATACTTTTATAATAACCTCAAAAACATTGCGCCAGTCGACAATGTTCGGCCGAATATCCGGCTTCAAGGTTGACAGGATATCCGGTATCCTGTATCCGGCTAAACAGCTATCCGTTTCATCACTGATATGTATACCATTACGCCATCTTTTTATTGTTTGCTCTCGAGGGATGTTGAAGAGACGGGCGAAGAGCACTTACAATCACATACTGAGAACTGTTCTAAGTAGCGAGGTACTTAACATGGGAAGTACTGAAAAGCTGTTCCCCTCACTCTAATGTTCTCTCTTCTGCTAGCCAGTGACAGCAACCTATATTCAATCGGCCATATCTCTTCGGTCCCTTCTCCTATACATTTTATTTATTTATTTATGAACAGGTTTAGAATGTAATAAAACATCTTCCTGTGCCCAAAGTTCTTTTTAAAAAAATGTTTGTTCTTTCTCCATTCTTCTCTATCTTCCATTCCAACAGGTTTAGAATTAATAAAACATCTTCCTGTGCCCAAAGTATTTTTAAAATGTTTGTTCTTTCTCCATTCTTCTCTATCTTCCCATTCCAACAAGTTTATAATGTAATAAAACATCTTCCTGTGCCCAAAGTTTTTTTGAAAATGTATGTTCTTTCTCCATTCTTCTCTTTCTTCCCATTCCAACAAGTTTAGAATGTAATAAAAACATCTTCCTGTGCCCAACGTTTTTTTAAAATGTTTGTTCTTTCTCCATTCTTCTCTATCTTCCCATTTCAACAGGTTTATAATGTAATAAAACATCTTCCTGTGCCCAAAGTTTTTTTTTAAAATGTTTGTTCTTTCTCCATTCTTCTCTTTCTTCCCATTTCAACAGGTTTAGAATTAATAAAACATCTTCCTGTGCCCAAAGTATTTTTAAAAATGCTGTTCTTTCTCCATTCTTCTCTTTCTTCCCATTCCAACAAGTTTATAATGTAATAAAACATCTTCCTGTGCCCAAAGTTTTTTTTAATGTTTGTTCTTTCTCCATTCTTCTCTATCTTCCCATTCCAACAGGTTTAGAATTAATAAAACATCTTCCTGTGCCCAAAGTATTTTTAAAAAAATGTTTGTTCTTTCTCCATTCTTTCTCTATCTTCCCATTCCAATTCTTCCAGACCAATCTCCTCATACCTCTTCTTATACCATCCATCCAATAAATCTAGGTGGACTTCTCTTTCCTTTCCCAGGTGGAATCCATTCCAAAGCTTGTCTGGGCAATCTTTTCTCAGGCATCCTACGTATATGACCATACCATTCTAGTTGTCTGTATCTCAAAAAATCTAATATTGAATTTTGGACTTTCATTTGTTGTCTGATGATCGTATTTCTGATTTTTTAAAAATTTAGAATGTCTAGTTGAGCGTCTAAAACAATTATAACTAACTAAATCACTGGCACTATCGAACCCCTAGGTTCATGGCCGCGCGGACATAAGCTCTCCATATATCCCTATCCTGAGCCAATGTTTTCCAATCATCTCCTGTATAATCTACTTCCCTCAAATCATAGTCAATGTTATTCTCCCACCTCATTTTTGATCTACCAACTGGCGCTTTCCCTCAGGTTTTCCTACAAGAAGCTTCCATGCAAGTCTTTCATTCCTCATACGTGCCAGATGTCCTGCCCATCGTAGTCTACGAGACCTAACTGTTCTCATTATATCTGGCTTCCTATAAAGACCATGTAATTCACTGTTATGCAGTCTTCTCCATTCATCTGTCTGTTCATCTCTCTTTGGTCCAAAATTTTCCTAAGGAATTTATTCTCAAATACTCGTAATCTCCTTTCCTCCCTTAAAGTAAGAGTCCATGTTTCGCATCCATATAATAGAATTATACATTTTGTAATTATAGAACATGTAGTCAATGTATATTTCACCAATTCAATTTAAAAGTGTTAACATGTTTCAACAGCTAAGCTGTCGTTTTCAAGACTGAGTATTGACTAAAGACAACATTTAGTATGTTTGTCTTTAGTCAATACTTGGTCTTGAAAATGACAGCTTAGCTGTTGAAACATGTTGAATCTTCTAAATTTTAATCAGTGAAATGGGTACATTGACTACATGTTTTATCATTTTATTATAAGTAATGCCACGAGTGATTTCCAAATTATCGATAAATTCACGACTCACGAAGTGAGGAGTGAATTTATCTAGAGAATTTGGAAATCAAGGGTGGCATTTGTTAGGACTATTTAACGAATAAAATTAAGCTGTTTACTCACAAATCATTGTTTAACTATAGTTATTCTAAAATATTTATGTATTTAATGTAAACGGCGATGTTTGAAAAACAAATGAGAAATGTGAGGTTATGTTCATTCACTGCAACTAGATCATATTATTTATTGCCAAATAAGATCGCAATATTGTAATAGTGCACCCAAGTGGAGAAATAATGAAACACATCAAACTATATATCATAATCAACATTACGGGTTATTCATTTATTTTTTTAGTAAACAACTCAGTAAAATTAAGGAATCTGTTCATTATTAGCTATATTCAATGTATTTTTTGGAGAAAAATAATGTTCTGTCCTGTTCAGAACATTAAAAAGGAGGAGCTTTCATTATTACAAAAGCAGGAGCTGATAAAGAGAAATCGGTAAAGAGCGAAGTGAAACACGACTGTCATTGGTTGTAAAACAAAATTCATTGAAACGTGATCATTGACTAGCATTTGTGATATGAGTTAAACAGTCACCAAAAAGGTCATTAGTTTATTACATTTTATAATTAAATAATTATCAGTAACCACAACAGAAAAGGTTAAAAAAACACTCCAAAATATAGTTCATAATTAAAAGAGACTAAATAAAAATATAGGACAAGATAAAGTGAAAGTACAATAAATTCTAATCTTCCTTGATAGGTCCCTTCACGTACAATATCCCGTCATCATTGGAGTATTATTAATAATATAATTGTCATTCTTAAAACATAGAAAAGTGGAAAGACCCTCAATCAATCGGAATCGGGTTAATAAATTCTATCTTCAAGCCACAGTTAGTCCAAAAGCATTCAAGACTGAAAATGTATAAAACACTGGCTCTTCCAACTCTTTTGTACGGTAGCGAAGTATGGACGTTGAAACAGAAGGATATACAGAGACTTAGATCTGCTGAAATGAGATATCTTCGGAGGACTGCAGGATACACACTACTAAATCACAAAAAAAATGAAGACATCTTGGAAGAATTACACATCGAATCTTTAGAAAACAAAATTTCTGATTATAAGTCAAGATGGATACAACATGTTCATCGAATGGAAGATCACAGAATACCCAAACAAATGTTAAGATATCAACCTGCAGGAAGAAGAAGACCAGGACGTCCGCTCAAAAGACTTTTGGATGGTGTTTCTCTTGAGGCCGAAACAGGTCACAAGTGGCCTAAATTCGTGAATGTACTATGATGATGATGAAATAATTATGCAAATTTTGGTAAAACATCAATAAAATAATCATAAAACATTTAATCAAACTAATTAATATATTAACTTAAGCTAAGAATTGGAATTCATGATAAAAAGGTTGAAAACACATATGAATCATGGGGTCTCACAGTAAATTTACAAAAAATAGAATATCTGGCAATAAATAGCAATGAAAGAGAAAATTTAATATTGGAAGAAGGAATCCAAATAAAGCAAGTGAAACAAACTAAATATTTGGGAATAATTATGGATAACATTGAAGGTATAGGCAAAGAGAACATAAAACATAGAATTGAATTGAGTAGCAAAATAATATCATAGTTAAATTCCATATGGTGGGATAAGCATGTTTGGAAAGACACAAAAACATATATTGGTAAAACATTGGTGGAATCTGTTGCAATGTATGAAAGTGAGGCATGGACAATCAATAAGTACTACAAGAATAGACTAATAGCTCTAGAAATGGATTATTTACGCAGAAGTGCCAGAAAGTCTAAATTAGAACATGGCACAAATAAGGAAATTAGAAACATAATGGAAGCAGAAGAAAGCATAATTGAAAGAATTGAGGAAAAGGAATTAAAGTGGTTAGGACATGTTTTAAGAATGGAAGATGAGCGATGGCCGAAGCAACTATATGAATGGCATCCGACCAGAAAAAAGAAAACAGGGAGACCAAAGTTAACATGGAAGGAAAACACGAAGACAGTAATGCAAGCAAGAGGGCTAAGCATCGAAGATGCCCAAGATCGTAGGCTTTGGAGGTTTGGCACGGGAAGACGGCAGCAGCTGTAAAAACCCGAAGATAGATAGATAGATAGTTATTACTACAAGTATTAATTCTTGATTATAGAGGTGAAATGGGTACATTGATTATAGAGGTGAGACATATATTTAAATTTCCAATTTAAAATAAATTATAATTTTTGGACTGAATTACGGTATCGTTTCTCGAGTCCACAACTCGAGGCAGGGCTTGTGAACATGGTATTGGTGTTAAGTCTTAAGATGAGGTCACTCCAGTAAATCAGTTTGTTGGAGGTCATCAGAAAACTTAGTTATTGCGCCAGAAGTGATGCCAAAAACCGGTTCACATCTAATTTCAGATGATGTAACCCTCGCACATTACAATATTTATGAAGCTCAGGCGCCAACTAAAATAAAATCATAGTCTATAATAAAACTTAACGCATAGTCTATCCAATCTAATCCCACTTCGTGAAGGATCTGTTTCAAAAACAAATTACTGAATTTTTTTTTTGTAAGCCTATGTTTTCCCTTTATAGAGATTTAGGCGCTCTCCCCTAGAGGGAAGAATTTAAAACCATATTAATTTAGTTACACTTTTATCGTATAGATGTCATTTTGAGTGGCCCGTGGTCAGCGTTCCGCCTCATACTGACATCTAGGAAATCAAGGTAGTACTAGGACGGGAAAATTCTGTAAATTTTGCTTAGAGGCCTTTTCATTCAGGCTTAAGGATTTTTTACGAGCCTGAAAATCTTCAGACTCGGGACCCACGGCTTAAAGTCTCTCCCGGAGGACTTGCTCCTTGGATTTTTCCGTCCTAAAAAATCCATCGACCCCGGCCGGGTTTCAACCCGCGACCCTCGGGACCAGAGGCAAGGAGCATAACCACTAGTCCACCGCTGCCGACATATATATATTAAAATTTTTTTTATAATATTAGGGCTATATTACCGATGCCATGATCTCAGAAGACTGGAAGAAGCCGAACTACGACATCTAGTGACCCGGCTAGCAGTACACGGCTTCCATCACAGACTGTGCAAAACGAAACAGTTTCATGACCCGGGACCAGAATGCGTGTGCGAGCGATGCGGCATGTTATGCGAGAGATACCATGTGCTAAAGTGCAAAAACAGAGGGCAATCTCTGACAGGATTCTGTATGGACAGATAAACTAATATAGATTAACTAATCTCTGCACATTGTGCGCTATACATTATTATTTATAATATTATATTTTTCTTTTCCCAAGGTTATTATTTTCTTCTTCTTCTTCTTGCAAGAATTAAACCTTTTTGGTTGTTTCCGGTTCCAATATTATAGCTGTTGTTTCCATCATTTTCGTGGGCGTCCCCGATCTCTTTTTCCTCCTCTTGGTTGATAGTTCAGACTTTTATATTGAAATTATTAATTTAGGTGGAAAAAATCCACTTAAACTAATATTATTCCATTTAAGCATAAATAGATTAGATCTATTTCAATTTAATGTGAATTTTTCACATATGACCACAATAAAGTATATATTTATTTATTTATCCAATATAGATTACACAGGCTTTTTGCTAATAAATCTGATTGTAATAATATGAGAATAGATTTGATGGATTGCCTCAAAATGTCGCAACCAATTATGTTTTTATTATTCTGAAATATATATATTTTTTAAATTCAAGACTCTTACAAATAAACTTTCTCGGGATCTTAAAAGATCTGCTAACAATATATTGTTCCTATTAAGTTATGCAGATGTTTGGGTATATTTGTAGTTGAAATTGAAAATTGTTGCAATCTATTTCAACACGAACGGAATTTGCAACATGGAAGGTCAACAAAGCCGGTTTATGTGACGCAATATGTATAAATATATGAATGAGGCAAGCGGCTTAATTAAAGAAAATAGCCTTGTTCCTATAAAGCGATAATGTTATCAGTATTCGTTCTAGCGCATGTTGCTACTATGACAATCTTCAGTTCAAATTACACTATTAACACATCTTCTAAATACGTTTTCTTATGAAAAGTCGATTTGTACTCATATATATATATATATATATATATATATATATATATATAATATATAATATGAAAAGAAAAATAAATGCTTGAGTCGGGATTTGAATCGGAGTCTCTAAACTCTGTACGTTTAGCGGTCTAACGACCTGAGCTACGCAAGTATTCCAACACAAACATACATTTTTCTTATAGGCTATATGTAGTATTCTCAATTCACACAAGAGGTAGCGCAAAATCGTTCCGACTGACATCTTGTGGCCAACATAACAGTTAAGTAAATGTTTAAAGAGAATATTTACCTTATAGCAGTAACGCTTGTGTATTTAGATGTTATAACTATATTTTTGACATTTGGCAATGAAGGAAAATGTGATATGAAAAGAAAAATGAATGCTTGAGTCGGGATTTGAATCCGAGTCTCTAAACTCTGTACGTTTAGCGGTCTAACGACCTGAGCTACGCACGTATTCCAACACAAACATACATTTTTCTTATACATGTAGTATTCTCAATTCACACAAGAGGTAGCGCAAAATCGTTCCGACTGACATCTTGTGGCCAACATAACAGTTAAGCAAATTTTTAAAGAGAATGTTTACTTTATAGCAGTAACGCTGGTGTATTTAGATGTTATAACTATATTTTGACATTTGGCAATGAAGGCAAATATGATATGAAAAGAAAAATGAATGCTTGAGTCGGGATTTGAACCCGAGTCCCTAAACTCTGTACGTTTAGCGCTCTAACCAACGGAGCTATCCAAGTATTCCAACACATATACATTATTCTTATATATGTAATATTCTCAATTTACACAAGAGGTAGCAGAAGATCGTTCCGACTGACATCTTGTGAATATAACAGTTAAAGCAACTAAAACACGACAACACCACATTAGGACCAGCAGCATCAACCATCATACTAGATATTGTACCGAAGGACCTGCTGAAGATGGAATGGATGTTCTGAAAGGCCTACAGGAATAAAGAATACATATTTTATAAGTTGAGGACGACGGATCTTACCTAAGAAGGTATATTTTACTTACTTTATTTTATAATACATTCACAATCTTCGATAGTCCAGAGACATACCAGAGTACGGTTATACAAAACCTTAGCAAGATCTGCACTTTGCTACGGCAGTGAGGCATGGACTTTGAGGAAGCAGAAGAGAGCAGGATAACTTCTAGTGAAATGAGATTCATGAGATATACAGCAGGATATACCAAATGAGATCACAAACACAATGATGATATGTTGAAGGAACTACGTTTAGAACCGGTCATTGAATACATGCATAGATACCAGAACAACTGAACGAATCACGACGAATGAGTTCAGATAGAGTTCCTAAGGTCATGCTTCGTTATTGTCCAAAAGGGAAGAGATCTGCGGGCCGTCCAAGGAAACACTGGATACAAATTCATCAACGAGATCGTAACAGACCTATAGGCTTAAGACTTGATTGGATGAAGAAGATATTAGCTGCTATTGAATACATTTGTCTAAGGTCATTAATGTCACAATTAAAATCTGGGGATGAAAGGGCCGACAGATTTTTCTCATTAGACCTTTTATTTTAGGCTTGACATTTTTTCACGTGCCGTATATATACTATACTAAACACACAGCTTTCTTCCCATCCGCTGGAAGTCATACTCCGGCCGGATTAAGGGGGAAAGGAGATTGCGAGTATTTGAGAATATAGTTCTTAGGAAAAATTTTGGACCAAAGAGAGATGAACAGACAAGTGAATGGAGAAGACTTACATAACAGTGAGCTATATGGTCTTTATTTTTTTTTTTTGTAAACCCATGTTTTCCCTTTACAGAGATTTAGGCGCTCTCCCCCTACACGGAAGAATTCGAACCATACTAATTTAATTACACTTGTTTTCGTATAGATGTCATTTGAGTGATCCGTGGTCAGCGTTCCGCCTCATACTGACATCTAGGAAACCAAGGTAGTACTAGGACGGGAAAATTCGGTAAATTTTGCTTAGATGCCTTTTCATTCAGGCTTAAGGATTTTTTACGAGCCTGAAAATCTTCAGACTCGGGACCCACGACTTAAAGTCCCACCCGGAGGACTTGCTCCTTGGATTTTTCCGTCCTAAAAAATCCGTTGACCCCGGCCGGGTTTGAACCCGCGACCCTCGGGACCAGAGGCAAGGAGCATAACCACTAGTCCACCGCGGCCTACTATATGGTCTTGATAGGAAGCCAGATATAATAAGAACAGTTAAGTTCTTAGACTGCGATGGGCAGGACATGTGGTACGAATGGGGAATGAAAGACGTGCACGGAAACTTCGTGTAGGAAAACCAAAGGGAAAACGCCCAGTTGGTAGACTAAGAATGAGGTGGGGGAATGATTTGAGGGAAATAGATAATACAGGGGATGTATGAAGTGTTTATATCCACGCGGACATGAACAGTGCCAGTTAGATAGTTATTGATGTAATATTCTTTTAATTCACACTTTTTTGTTTCATTTTCTTTTGTCTATTTTAATATTAGTAATATTGTATTTTTTAAATCTATTAAATAGCCTACTATATTCGTTTGTTTAAATGGACCTTAAAGAGTAAAATATCCAATTGTCTAAGAAATAAACAATAAATTAAAGAAAAGGAGTTACTACATTTTAGAATTGCGATAACAATAATTGGACTTTTACCTATAAATACATTTCTCATAGTTACAGACTCAACTTGACGAGTTAGTCAAATTATATAGATTTTATGCTCTATCGCTTGAAAATCATTAGGTTAATATTTCCGCATTTCTAAAGGGCATAAATGTAATTAATGTGTAATTCACCTTCCCAACCACAATATTTTATAAAATTAAAAACCAAGCCAAACCAAATGCAACCTAACGTAACCCAACTCAACCACATCAAAGCAAACCAAATCAAACCTAAACTAACCCAACCTCACCTAACATCACATAACATAACCTCACCGAACTTCATTTAACTTCACCCATTTTCACCTAAATTCTCCTAACCGCACTTAACCTATCCGAGCGAACCGAAGCATACCTAACCTAATCTAGCCTAACCTAACCAGGATGGCCTAATTATACCTAAGGACAATAAGCAATTGACCATACGCGACCTAATTGGCCCTGAATGGCCTATGGAGCCTAATTGACCCTATGGGGTCTAATATCCTCTGAGTGTCCTCATGTTGCCTAAGTGGCCCTGTGGGGCATATTTGGCCACAAAGTAGTCTTGTGGGACCTACTTGGCCATAGGTAGCCCGGTGTGACCAATTTCGCCTTATGTGACCCTGTGAGGCCTATTTGCCCCTATGTGGCCATGAGGGGCCTATTTGTCCCTAGGTGACCACGTAGGGCCTATTTGCCCCCTAGATGGCCCTGAGGGGCCTATTTGTCCCTAGGTGACCCTGCGGGGTACATTTGCCCATAGGTGACCCATATGGGCCTTTTTGCCTCTAGGTGGCCATATGGGGCATATTTGGTTCTAGGTGGCCTTATGACACCTATATGACCATATGGGGCCTATTTGGCCTTACATGGCCCTATGGGGCCTATTTGTCTCTACATGGCCCTATGGGGCTAATTTGGCCCTACATGGCCCTATGGGGCCTATTTGGACATACATGGCCCTATCGGGCCTATTTGGACATGCATGGCCCTATGAGGCCTATTTGGACATACATGGCCCTATGGGGCCTATTTGGCCCTATGGGGCCTATTTGACCATACATGGCCCTAAGGGGCCTATTTGGCCCTACATGGCCCTATGGGGCCTATTTGGACATACATGACCATATGGGGCCTATTTGGACATACATGGCCCTATGGGGCCTATTTGGACATACATGGCCCTATGGGGCCTATTTGGCCATACATGGCCCTATGGGGCCTATTTGGCCATACATGGCCCTATGGGGCCTATTTGGCCCTACATGGCCCTATGGGGCCTATTTGGCCCTACATGGCCCTATGGGGTCTATTTGGCCCTATATGGCCATATGGGGCCTAATTGGCCTTAACTGGCCCTGATTTGCTCCGTGTGGCCTAATTCGCCCTATGGGGCCTATTTGGCCGTACATGGCCCTATGGGGCCTATTTGGCCCTACATGGCCCTACATGGCCCTATGGGGCCTATTTGGCCCTACATGACCCAATGGGCCTAATTGGCCTTAACTGGCCCAGATTTGCTCCGTGTGGCCTAATTGGCCCTCATTGTACCAGTGTGGCCCATAGTCGCCCTAAGTTGCCCCGATGTGGTCCTATGTAGCCACGTATAGCTCTATGTGGCTTTATTGACTCTAAGTTGCCTTGCCTAAATAACCTGAACTAAGCGACCTATCCTTAGTAACCTAACCTAACGTATATTTTAATCTGATCAAACTACAATAAAGAACCGACCAAAATACCCCCTACCGACAAAACCACCACTATCCGACCTAACCGCCCTTAACACGACCAAACCACCTCTATAACGAGCCAACTTACCTTAAACCGTCAAATTATTTGTAGATACCCTGTACGTCTGAAAATTATTTGTAGATACCTGTACGTCTGAAAATTATTTGTAGATACCCTGTACGTCTGAAAATTAAGTAGACTTATAAGTAGATTGTATTTAACATCATGCCCCAAATGGGAGTCATTGACCAATCACGTTTCAATGATTTCTGTTTTACAACCAATCAGAGTCGTGTTTCACCAAATATTTATCAGTGTTATAATTACCATATTAAAGAAAGCTCCTCCTTTTTAACATTCTGAACAGGTCTGACCATTATTTTGCAGTGACTGAGCCTGCGAGAAATGCGGCTACCAGATTGTATATATAGTGCATTAATGTCAACACATGCCGCATGCGGGAGTTAATATAAAAACATTTGTAGCAATTGATTATACCACCAAAAAAAAAAGAAACCACTGTTTGCACTTTCTTAAATGTATTTTTTTCCCAGGTAACAATCCAGAAAAATATAATTGTCATATTTACATCATACGACATCAGAAATGAATTAATATACAGTTTGATGTGTTTCATTTTTTTTCCACTAGAGAGCATTCTTACAATATTGCGTTCCTTTGGCAATAAATAGTATGATCTGGTTGCAGTGATAAACAAAAGAAGCAGATGAAGCGTACCTATCGTTTGTCATTTGTTTTCAAACATCGCCGTTTACATTAAATATATAAATATTTAAAAATAACTATAGTTAAATAATGATTTGTGAGTAAACAGCTTTATTTTATTCGTTAAATAGCCCTAACAAATGCCACTCTTGATTTCCAAATTCTCTAGATAAATTGGAAATCACTCGTGGCATTACCTATGATAGTATAACAATGTACTAATGCCATACTCAAATAATTTTCTTCTGATAATGTAATATATAGTAATTTTAATACCGGAATGGTTTACTAGTATAGAAGTTAATGTTTTTAAAATACATTATGAAACTCTTTTGAGGTCACTGTGTTAAAGTTTTAATAATTGTCTTCTTCTTCTTCTTCACGGTTTAGGCTTATTTACTAGCCTGTTCCGGCTCCAAATTGCTGCTCTTTGCGGGAATTTCAAAGTTCACAAGTTTTCCTTTGTTTTTCTGAATGTGAATTTTTTTCCCAAACCGTGAGTTCCCTTTGTTTGTCTAACTCACGGTAAGAGTCCATGTAGTTTATTGTTATGTAGTCCTCTCCATTCACCTGTCTGTTCATCTCTCTTTGGTCCAAAACTTTTCCTAAGTACTTTATTTTTAAATACTCGTAATCTTCTTTCCTCCCTTAAAGTAACAGTCCATGTTTCGCACCCATATAATATAACTGGTAGAATAATAGTTTTATATATCTTCAGCTTAACGTTTTTTGAAAGGAGTTGGGACATCAAAAGTCTCTGCAATGCATAATAGCACGCATTTCCAGAATTAAGCCTATGTTTAATTTCTTTGTGCATCTCATTCCTATTTGTGATTATTGTTCCTAGGTATTTGAATTCAGCTACTACTTCCTCAAAATTTCCCTCATTTGTCATTAGCTGTCCATTTCCATTATATACTGAATTTCTACGTGTGACCATATATTTAGTTTTACTGATATTTACTTCCAGTCCTAATTTCTTATTGTTACTCAATAGTGTGTGCGTGTTGGCCTTTAGTATCTCCTCGCTATCGGCCAATAGTACTACATCATCAGTATAAACTAACAGCTTATTAATACCATTCAGTTGTAAGCCTTCCTCGTTCTCTAAAAATTTAATGGCATGCTCTAGTACAAAATTAAATAGTAGAGGAGATAGTGCATCTCCTTGCTTCAACCCATTCTGGATTTCAAAAGTGTCTGAAAACTGTTTGCCTACACGCACCCTACTCTTTGAGCCATTTAGACACATTTGTATAAGTCTAACTAACTTTTTAGGAATTCCGAACTCCAGCAGGATACTATATAACTTTTCCCTCTTAATTGAATCATATGCTTTTTTGAAGTCTACATATAGTTGATGTACAGTACCATTATATTCCCATTTCTTCTCTAAAATCCGTCTTATACTGAAAATCTGATCTGTTGTAGACCTGTTTCTTCTAAATGCACATTGATGATCTCCTAGAATGTCATCAATATAGGGAGTAAGTCTGCTTACTAATATACTTGTTAGAATTTTGTACGAAGTTGAAAGTAATGAGATGCCCCTGTAGTTGTTGCAATCAGTTTTATCTCCTTTTTTATAAATTGGTATGATAATTGATTCCTTCCATTCATCTGGAAGAGCTTCTTTTTCCCAAATCATACTAAGCAACCAGCGTATCTTGTCCATCAATTTTTCTCCCCCTGATTTTATAAGTTCTGCTGGGATCTCATCTGAACCTGATGCTTTATACATCTTCAATTTTTCAATCGCCATTTCAACCTCTAATGCACTTGGCTCTGCGACTAGCATTTCTGCTGTCTAAATGAAGTTACGGGAAACAATCAGAAGGGGCGCGTAAGAACTTACTTACTTACTCACTGGCACTATCGAACCCGTAGGTTCATGGCCGCGCGGACATAAGCTCTCCATACATCCCTATCCTGAGCTAATGCTTTCCAATCATTCCCTGTATAATCTACTTCCCTCAAATCATAGTTAATGTTGTTCTCCCACCTCATTCTTGGTCTACCAACTGGGCGTTTTCCCTCTGGCTTTCCTACAAGAAGCTTCCATGCACGTCTTTCATTCCCCATACGTGCAACATGTCCTGCCCATCGCAGTCTACGAGACTTAACTGTTCTTATTATATCTGGCTTCCTATAAAGACCATGTAGTTCATTGTTATGTAGTCTTCTCCATTCACCTGTCTGTTCATCTCTCTTTGGTCCAAAAATTTTCCTAAGAACTTTATTCTCAAATACTCGTAATCTCCTTTCCTCCCTTAAAGTAAGAGTCCATGTTTCGCACCCATATAATATAACTGGTAGAATAATAGTTTTATATATTTTCAGCTTAACGTTTTTTGAAAGGAGTTGGGACATCAAAAGTCTCTGCAATGCATAATAGCATGCATTTCCAGAATTGAGCCTATGTTTAATTTCTTTGTGCGTCTCATTCCTATTTGTGATTATTGTTCCTAGGTATTTGAATTCAGCCACTTCCTCAAAATTTCCCTCATTTGTCATTAGCTGTCCATTTCCATTATATACTGAATTTCTACCTGTGACCACATATTTAGTTTTACTGATATTTACTTCCAGTCCTAATTTCTTAGTGTTACTCAATAGTGTGTGCGTGTTGGCCTTTAGTATCTCCTCGCTATCGGCCAATAGTACTACATCATCAGCATAAACTAACAGCTTATTAATACCATTCAGTTGTAAGCCTTCCTCATTCTCTAAAGATTTAATGGCATGCTCTAGTACAAAATTAAATAGTAGAGGAGATAGTGCATCTCCTTGCTTCAACCCATTCTGGATTTCAAAAGTGTCTGAAAACTGTTTGCCTACACGCACCCTACTATTTGAGCCATTTAGACACATTCGTATAAGTCTAACTAACTTTTTAGGAATTCCGAACTCCAGCAGGATACTATATAACTTCTCCCTCTTAATTGAATCATATGCTTTTTTGAAGTCTACATATAGTTGATGTACAGTGCCATTATATTCCCATTTCTTTTCTAAAATCTGTCTTATACTAAAAATCTGATCTGTTGTAGACCTGTTTCTTCTAAATGCACATTGATGATCTCCTAGAATGTCATCAATGTAGGGAGTAAGTCTGCTTACTAATATATTTGTAAGAATTTTGTATGAAGTTGAAAGTAATGAGATGCCCCTGTAGTTGTTGCAATCAGTTTTATCTCCTTTCTTATAAATTGGTACGATAATTGATTCCTTCCATTCATCTGGAAGAGCTTCTTTTTCCCAAATCATACTAAGCAACCAGCGTATTTTGTCTATCAATTTTTCTCCTCCTGATTTTATGAGTTCTGCTGGGATCTCATCTGAACCTGATGCTTTATACATCTTCAATTTTTCAATCGCCATTTCAACCTCTAATGCACTTGGCTCTGCGACTAGCATTTCTGCTGTCTGTAACTTATCCTCCTCAATGTCCTGTTCTGTATGTACATTTAATAGCTGATTAAAGTAACTTTTCCATCTATTTAATATACTCCTAGAATCTGCAATCATATCCCCATTTTCATTTCGAATTATGTTTGTTCTAGCCTGAAACCCTTTCTTCTCTATACTAATTCCCTGATATAATTCTCTAATGTTCCTATTTTTTGCATTCATTTCAAGATCATTAATCTTCTCTCTCAAATATTCCCTCTTTTTACTCTTTAGTAACTTAGTGGTTTCCCGTCTAATACTACCCAATTGCTCTAAATTTACCTCATTTGGCTCGTGTAACCATTTAATTTTTGCTAGTTTTCTTTTCTTTACAATGTCGGCACATTCCTCATCAAACCATTTCTTGTTTTGCCTCTTTTTTAAACAACCAATGCTTTCTGATGCTGAAAATTTAATAGTATCTCTTATAGCCTCCCATTCTTTATTTATATCAGGTTCTTCTTCGTTTGCCACATTGTCATCTGAAGATTCCAGTACTTCAAATCTATTAGCAATTTTGATTTGGTATTCTTGCCGCATTTCATCATTTCTCAAGTTTTTTAATTCATATTTTACAGAATCATCTTTAGCATTCGTTCCTCTCATAAGCGATAGCCGTTGTCTGATTTTCACTCTGACCAGATGATGATCCGAATTGCAGTCTGTCCCTCTAACTGATCTAACATCAATGATGCTACTGTGCCAGCGTTTATCCACTAATACATGATCTATCTGGTTCCGAGTTTCTCCATCTGGGGACGTCCAGGTGTATTTATGAATATCCTTATGCTGAAATGTTGTGCTCTTAACAATGAGATTCTTTGATGTGGCAAATGTGACTAATCTAACCCCGTTGTCGTTACTATCTTCATGAAGACTGAATTTGCCTATTGTTGGTTTGAATATATCTTCCCGCCCCACTTTTGCATTAAAATCTCCTAAGACAATTTTCATATGATATCGTGAAAGGCTATCAAATAAGCATTCTAATTCTTCATAGAACTCATCCTTGATCTTGTCATCTTTATCTTCTGTGGGGGCATGTACATTTACAATTATAAAATCATGTCGTTTACCCTTTAGAATTATGTATGATATCCTATCATTAACAAACTTAATATCTCGGATAGCGGATAGGATCCTCCTTCTGACTAAAAAACCCGTTCCAAATGCAGGTCTTTCTGCACCCCCATAGAATAATGCAAAGGTTCCTGATTCCTGACTACCTTCTCCTGGCCACCTAACTTCCTGTAAAGCGACTATATCCAAGGGCGATTTATCTAGTTCCCGCGTTAATATCTCTAGTGCCCCACTATTGTATAAAGTCCTAACATTCCATGTTCCTAGGAACATGTCCCTGTGTTTGAGCCTTTGGCATGGGTTCCCTGAAGTAGTCCCCGCCCGGAGAACCGAATGGGGGACTATTTGACCTCCGGAAAATTTTACCCCAGATGAACCCATGTCCGCATTTCTTGACGGTTGTATTTTTACGGTGAAAGATCGTCACTCTTTCGCCCAAGGTACTTTTTTCGTCTGGCTTATCACCTTCGACCAGTCCGGCATGGGTAACCCTATCGGCAGCAATGCTACCGCCGGCATAGCTCTCAGGATCATTTAAGCACGCAAGCCACTCCACCACGACAAGGTAAAGATACCATGGAGGGCTTAAGTACCAGTATTTTATTCTGTTAAAAGGAAGTCTCTGTAAAGGAAAAGGTATATTGAATTAAATAAACAATTAAGTATAAAAGGCAATAATATATTGGATATTAGGAGAGAATTTGGAAACCCTAGATTGACAGTTGGTTAAAATCTGATGTGTTTCCATGGAAACTGTGCGACTTTACCTCCTGGCACTTACAGATTGATTCAAGAGTCTTTTGTCACCATTTCTCTTCTTTTTTAAGCAACAAACTGTCGGAGTTTTATATTACACCGAGAAAAATGTATTTTGTAAATAATTATTTTCACAATTTCTTATAAATTATGAAACACGTTTCATATCTAGGAACTGCAGATGTGCAAATAGTCCACATTCTAAAATTTGAAGTTGTTGTTGGACTTGGTGATCTCGAGACTAAAATCCTAGTTTTGGATTCTAGTTTCACAGGTATAAATCCATCAGAATCGATGGACTTTATAGGAAAATATTTCAGTTGTCGGTTTTCTTTCATTGTTAAAAGCATAAAGTCGACCGCGGTGGACTAGTGGTTATGCTCCTTGCCTCTGGTCCCGAGGGTCGCGGGTTCAAACCCGGCCGGGGTCGATGGATTTTTTAGGACGGAAAAATCCAAGGAGCAAGTCCTCCAGAAGGGACTTTAAGCCGTGAGTCCCAAGTCTTATGATTTTCAGGCTCGTAAAAAATCCTTAAGCCTGAATGAAAGGCATCTAAGCAAAATTTACCGAATTTTCCCGTCCTAGTACTACCTTGGTTTCCTAGATGTCAGTATGAGGCGGAACGCTGACCACGGACCACTCAAAATGACATCTATACGAAAACAAGTGTAACTAAATTAGTATGGTTCAAATTCTTCCCTGTAGGGGGTAAAAGGTAAAGTGATCCCACAACAGGCCTCAGGAGGCCTTTGGGGTAGTAGGAGGTTAAGGCTCCCACTTTTTCTAGACAATCGGCACTTGATGTCAGCCGGGTTGTCAGACCTGCGTGACGGCCGCCTTTACCCCAGACAAGCGTCTGGTACTCATTTCCGTTAGAGGCTGAGTCGACCCCAGGGCCATAGTGCCGCCAGAGGGTTTGGGTCAGTTTAAAAATCGTGACCTCAACGGGACTTGAACCCTCGACCCTCCGGCTTGTAGCTCAGTGCCTTAACCACTACGCCACGGCGTGCCCCCCCCCCTGTAGGGGGAGAGCGCCTAAATCACTGTAAAGGGAAAATACAGGCTTACAATACAATACAATACAATATAAAGCATAAAATTGTTAGGTTTATAAATTAAATACATAATAGCCGGGATATGTTTCAACAAATATGCCGCGAATATGAAATGGTAATTTGTATGGGTTTGTAGGGGATAAACGTTTTACAAAAAATATATTTTGCGTTACTTTCCGGTCCAACATCGTATATATTAGAGATAGATAGAGTCTTTAAAGCAGAGCCGCCGAAATTTACTTGTATCGCGGGCCAAATGGAAGAAACATCAAGGTCCTATTATAGCTGTTGTGTATTATTATTCTTATTTATTTGTTTATTTAGCACAATTCACCGTGTTTCATAATATCTTGCTTAGCCCAATTAATCTACTGTCATTATGAAAGATGGCCAAAAAATATATACCAATGGCCACCCCCTGGAAGAAATAAACGTGGCAGACCAAGATGGAAATGGAAAACCTACGTCAGAACTATAATGGATGATAGGAATTTGGAAGAGGGAGATTGGAATGATAGAGATAAATGGAAACTGAAGACGGCAAATCTATAAGTGGGGGAAAGCCGAAGAAGAAAAGAAAGATGCCGAAGATTGTTGTTATTATTATTATTATTATTATTATTATTATTTATTATTAAGCGTGTGTTGATTTGCCACTTTTCTTGTTGAGATGTTGTAACATGTTTCTTAAATTATTGTTCTATTACTGATAGACTAAAACTACAGACCTACCATCAACATGTTTTCGATCTTCAATTATATAATGAGTAGAGTCCGGATGTTAGGCACTTAAAAATTTCAAAATAGGCAGGCAAAAAGGCACTAAAATCATTAATATAGGCACTAAAAATTCAAAATAGTATCTTACAAAAATTGACTACAAAGTAAATGTTTACAGCCTTGCGTTAAAATAAAATAGTCCGTACTTGTTATTTCGCCCAACGGGAGTGCATTGAGGGGCAAACTATCTACCTGCTATAGGTTATTCTCTTATTGCCACTCTTGCCCTAAAATATTGTAAGAGAGAATTTATAAAAAGAACACTTGAACATTTCTATGCAATGATATGTGTCATGGAGTTTGTCCATTTCAGTTGATTTAATTGAAATACTAAGTTAATTTCGAGAAAAAATGGCAAATAGGCATTTATAGGCATTGTAAGCTGAAATAGGCATTTTAAGCAAAAATAACTTAATGGAAAACAACTCTAGGGTCGTTGGTTTGAACTTACTTGCAGTCACTTTTACAATATCTATAATAAATAACTATAGGCATTTTCCCTAACATCCGGTCTCTAATACTGAGTAGTCTTAATAAATTGAATAGCCTGATTCTGCAGGGGGGGGTATGAGCACGCACGCGCATGTATGTATGTATCTGGGGGTGTGTGTATGTATATGTGTGCTTTTTCTGTTTTTTATTTGTTTAATAGCAATTTTTCGTATTTATTAATATACAAAATGAGACTTTTTTATATCTATACACTTAGTCTTTTCATGGATGAGTGTAGATGTGTATTATTGTGTATGTAGTGTAGACATATATTTTATTTATATATATTCATTATGACCACCGCTGTGGTCTCGAGGTAGCGTGCTGCCTTGTCACGCAGCGGGCCCGGGTTCGATCCCGGTGCGGGGCAGTTTTTCTGGAGTTTTTCCTCACCTGTAAGACAAATGTCAGGAAAACTTTAAGGCCCAAACGGTCCCCGAAATCATATGGCCATCATCACTATCATCATCCTTATCAATACCATCATCCTTCACCGGTGTGGAAAGCAACCGGAAGCTACCACACCTACACAATTCCCTAGTAAAGCTGCAAGCATAGTATGAGGGTGCTATGATTGCAGTGAAGGACCTGCCTTCGGGCAGAATTACTATGGATGGATATTCATTATTTTGGTACAGGTGTGTAGCCATGTAGGCATTTGTTTATATTATGATTTTTTTATTCATGGAAAAATAATGCACGTACGGCCAAGCAGGCCCGTGCGCAATGTAAATGCAAATTCTTATCCTTTCTTTTGAAAAAAAAAAGGCAGTACATTCAATTCCAGTAGTAGTCCAGTATTTTAATTCCTCAGAATTCTACAGGCCTACAGGTGTTGGATAGACATTGATGGAGGACCGTATACGGCCCGCGGGCCGTAGTTTGGACGTCCCTACTTTAAAGGTATTGTGTTGTATTGTAAGCCCATGTTTTCCCTTTAGAGAGATTTGGGCGCTCTCCCCCTACAGGGAAGCATTTGAACCATATTCATTTAGTTACACTTGTTTTCGTAAAAATGTCATTTTGAGTGGTCCGTGGTCAGCATTCCGCTTCATACTGACATCTAGGAAGCCAAGGTAGTACTAGGTAAATTTTGCTTAGAGGCCTTTTCATTCAGGCTTAAGGATTTTTTACGAGCCTGAAAATCTTCAGACTCGGGACCCACGGCTTAAAGTCCCTCCCGGAGGACTTGCTCCTTGGATTTTTCCGTCCTAAAAAATCCATCGATCCCGGCCGGGTTTGAACCCGCGATCCTCGGGACCAGAGGCAGGGAGCATAACCACTAGTCCACCGCGGCCGACACTTTAAAGGTAATTTATTAAAAATTCTAATAGCCTTTAAATACAGTGCAATTCCATGGCGCCATTGGCCTGGAAGGCACTTAGCCTACCAGCCGGCCCCTGCCTTCACATTCACATCCGTTTATCACAGAGGTGATCGATCTTATAGCCCACATAGGAGTGATTTGTCAGCATGTTGTGTCCCTCATCCGTTATAGCTGGTTTTTCATCCTGGAGCCCCTTGTTGTAGCTACCCAAAATCCACACCATGCTGGTAGACACTGGTCCCATATTGTTCGAAATTCCATGAGAAAGTTTCTTCCCCCACGGGGACTCTGAACCAGCCCAAGACCCGCTCTGCACTAAGGGCATCATGCCTTAAACCTTTCAACTACGGCGCATCGGTAGCAAAATTCATCATCATTATCTGCATTCATGGATTAGGTCTGTTGACCCGTTCCGACTTCAGCCCATCTCTTTCTAGGTCTGCCCACATCTCGGGTGCCTTTAGGTTTGTATTTTGTTATTTGTTTTGGATATCTATCTTCATTCATTCTGTCTATGTGTTGCTTCCATTTTTGTCTATATGTATCTATTTTATCAGTTATTGCAAATATTTCAAGTTCCTGTCTTATTTCTGTGTTCTTGATTCTGTCTTCCTTAGTGCACCCTTTAATAGATCTCAAAAATTAAAAATAAAATACAATGAATATAAGTAATACAAATAAAATGAATATATATCATACAATTGTTAAAAGCATCATTACTTATGGAGCAGAACTTTGGCCATTAACAACAAAAACAAATAAGTATCTTTTGGCAACGGAAATTGATTTTATACGAAGGGCAGCAAGAATTTCAAGAAGAGAAAAAAATTAGGAACTCGGTTATAAGGGAGAAAATGAAGATTGAAGACACTATTTTAGATTATATTAAAACTCAGCAATTAAGATGCTACGGACATGTCCAGCGAATGGAAGAGGATCGATTACCAAAATCTGTTTTGGAATGGAAACCCGAGGGAAGACGAGGCAGAGGAAGACCTGAAACCTCATGGAGTCAGGGAATATGTTTATACATGAAGGAGAAACATCTACAACGATATTGGATGGACCGACAAAATTGGTTATTAGGAATCGGACGATGTCAAAGACATTAATCAACCGATGATATATCTATCTACAATGAAATATAAAAGTAAACTGAGGAAGAGAAGCTATTTTTTTACATAACAATTTCTATTGCCAATATTAATAGAGGAGTTGTTTTTAAGGAGCTTTTTCCGGTAGGACTCAAACCCGCTGCAAGTAGAATAATTACAAACGGGTCAGTCCCCTATCTAAATTCAGCATGAAGACGGATGTATGCTCAGTGATTTATCATAAGCAATGCCACGAGTGATTTACAATGTATCTAGAGAATTTTGAAAAAAAAAAAGAGTGGCATTTGCCAGGAGTATTATCGAATAAAATTAAGCTGTTTACTCACAAATCATTATTTAAATATAGTTATTTTTAAATATTTATATATTTAATGTAAACGGCGATGTTCGAAAACAAATGAGAAACGATTGGTACACTTCATTTGCTTCTTTTATTCGTCACTGCAACCAGATCATATCATTTATTGCCAAAGGAACGCAATATTGTAAGAATTCACTCTAGTAGAGAAAAAATGAAATACATCAAATTGTATATTAATTCATTTCTGATGTCCTATGATGTAAATATGACAATTATACTTTTCTGGGAAAAAAAATACATTTAGGAAATAGCAAACAGTGGTTTCTTTTTTTGGTGGTATAATCAATTGCTACAAATGTTTTTATATTAACTCCCGCATGCGGTACGTGTTGAGATTCATGCACTATATATACAATCTGGTAGCCGTATTTCTTACAGGGTCAGTCACTGCAAAATAATGCTATTACCTATTCAGAATGTTAAAAAGCAGGTGCTTTCTTTATTATGATAAACTTTAGTTGGTAAATTTTAGGCGAAACACGTCTGTGATTGGTTGTAAATAAAAAACCATTGTAACGTGATTGGTAATTGACTCCCATTTGGGGCATGAGTTAAATAGTCAATATTAATACAGTTGTTGTTTTTAAGGAGCTTTTCCGGTAGGACTCAAACCCGCTGCAAGTAATATAATTACTAACGGGTCAGTCCCCTGTCTAAATTCAGCATGAAGACGGATGTACGCTCAGTGATTTGTCATGAAAATTCAATTAATTCTAGATCGTCACCATTGATTGTGCTATTCGTATATTTATTTACAGGCCTTTTTTTTTATTTTAGCTCATGATTTATTTAAGGCTTTATTGTTTTGCACGTAGAGTGGATGGATCAACATATTATGAATTGTGGCAAGTAACACAATCATAATGTAGTAGGGTCTACTATTGGGCGAAAGCACTAAGATACTAAAGGCCAACATGCACACATTATTAACACTAAGAAATTAGGACTAGAAGTAAATATCAATAAAACTAAATATATGGTCACACGTTGAAATACATTATATAATGGAAATGGACAGCTAATGACAAATAAGGGAAATTTTGAGGAAGTGGCTGGTTTCAAATACCTTACTTACTTACTCACTGGCACTATAGAACCCGTAGGTTCATGGCCGCGCCGACATAAGCCCACCATACATCCCTATCCCGAGTTAATGCTTTCCAATCATTCCCTGTATAATCTACTTCCCTCAAATCACAGTAAATGTCATTCTCCCACCTCATTCTCGGTCTACCAACTGGGCGTTTTCCCTCTGGCTTTCCTACAAGAAGCTTCCATGCAAGTATTTCATTCCCCATACGTGCAACATGTCCTGCCCATCGTAGTCTACGAGACTTAACTGTTCTTATTATATATGGCTTCCTATAAAAACCATGTAGTTCATTGTTATGTAGTCTTCTCCATTCACCTGTTTGTTCATATCTCTTTGGTCGAAACATTTTCCTAAGTACTTTATTCTCAAATACTTGTAATCTCCTTTTCTCCCTTAAAGTAAGAGTCCATGTTTCGCATATCTAGGAACAATAATCACAAATAGCAATGAGATACACAAAGAAATTAAACATAGGCTCAATTCTGGAAATGCGTGCTATTATGCATTGCAGAGACTTTTGATGTCCCAACACTTTAAAAAAAAAGTTAAACTGAAAATATATAAAACTATTATTCTACCAATTATATTATATGGGTGCGAAACATGGACTCTTACTTTAAGGAAGGAAAGAAGATTACGAGTATTTGAGAATAAAGTACTTAGGAAAATTTTTGAACCAAATAGAGATGAACAGACAGGTAAATGGAGAAGACTACATAACAATGAACTACATGGTCTTTATAGGAAGCCAGATATAATAAGAACAGTTAAAAGTCTGCTAGTCTGCGATGGGCAGGACATGTTGCACGTATGGGTAATGAAATACGTGCATGGAAGCTTCTTGTAGGAAAGCCAGAGGAAAAACGCCCAGTTGGTAGACCAAGAATGAGGTGGGAGAATAAACATTAACTATGATTTGAGGGAAGTAGATTATACAGGGAATGATTGGAAAACATTACCTAAGGATAGGGATGTATGGAGGAGAGCTTATGTCCGCGCGGCCATGAACCTACGGGTTCTTTAGTGCCGGTGAGTAAGTAAGCTGCAGAAATGAAGTTATTAAGACCTTTAGCGGGTTATACACTTTATGACCACATGCGTAATGAAGATATCCGCAAAGCTCTCAACACACCAACAATAACTGAAATCATTCAAATATACCAAAATAATTGGCATGAACACCTTCTTAGAATGCCAAACAATAGACTACCTCTGCAGCTATTGAACTACAGATCCACAGGACGAAGAGATCCAGGAAGACCTAAGAAGAGATGGAGGGATCAATTTCTATCCTGAAGCGGAACAGGCCAATGGCCTAATCCATGACTGCAATTGATGATGATGATAATGGTTAGGTGATTTGGTTTTTATTGCTATTTTTTTATTCAATGCCACCACACTGTCATTGCGACATTCTGGTATTCTCTCCTGGAATGGCGTTATTGTAACCCACCTCTGAGGTTGGGGCGCCTGGAAGGCGAAGTTACGCTGCCCCGATTACACATGATAGGTGATGATGTTGATGCGCCAGAAGAGGTCTTAATCTTAAACTTTAATGAATATGTTAATGAAGACAGAAATGTTCCCGGTCCTCCGTTTGGGGTTTATGCTATGGGCCAGCTCCCCACACATTAGAAAAAAAAACACACAATGCTAAAAGACGAAACAAATCAAAGCTGGATAGAGGATTAAGCATTGAAAATGCCCAAGACCGTAGGCTTTGTAGGTTTGGCACTGGAAGACGGCAGCAGCTGTAGAAACCTGAAGATAGATAGACAGATGATAATGATGGCCAGATGATGTTCAAGAACCGTTTGGGCCTTAAAGTTTCCTGACATTTGTCTTACAGGTGAGGAAAAACCCCGAAATAAACCATTACCCAGGAAACTTGCTCCGACCGGGATCGAACCTGGGCCCGCTACGTGACAAAGCAGCACGCTACCTGGAGACCACAGCGGTGGACATATTGATAATATGTAAATACAAATAAATAAGTACTAAGATTAGATGGTCCAATTGCACTTGGTATTATTTATAGAAATTTCGATCCATGGCAATTCTGCCCGAAGGCAGGTCCTTCACTGCAATCATAGCATTTTCATGATATGCTTGCAGCTTTACTAGGGAATTGTAGGTGTGGTAGCTTCCCGTTGCTTTTCACACCGGTGAAGAATAATGATGATGATGATGATGATAATGATAAGGATAATGATGATGATGGCCATATCATTTCGGGGACCGTTTGGGCCTTAAAGTTTTCCTGACATTTGTCTTACAGGCGAGGAAAAACCCCGATAAAAACCTCACCCATAAAAACTGCCCCGACCGGGGATCGAACCCGGGCCCGCTGCGTGACAAGGCAGCACGTTATCTCGAGACCACAGCGGTGGACTTATAGAAATTTAGAGACTATATATATATATATATATATTTAAATTGTTGCAGCATTTTTGATGGTAATAAATTGAGATTGAGACTTGATAAAACATTTATGAAAATATATAAGGATCTATAAGTGGCATTCATAAAAACAATGAATAGACTCAGGCGGATTGGTATTGATGGATACAAAGAGGAAGACGTGGGGTTTGTTATTCGTAACTGGAAGAGCAACAGACAAGAGGAAGATTCGGCAATCGATGGTGTCAAAGAACACGCAGAATCTCCTGAGGATGTCTACCGCAGTAGTAGACGAAACGTCGAGTGTTAATAAAACTAGACCACGGCCATTTAACCCGAAAGACATAAAATACATGAATGAAATGTTAAAGTGTTTTTGCCACGAGCGCAGCGTTGAGCTGCTATGCTTGCCCGGAAATTAACTTATCCTGATCTTCTTGGCATCAATGAAAGACAAAAATGGTTATTGTGAGTTATCCGTAAAAGATAAACATATGCTATCGCGGACTTTTTGTAGAGTTTTTTGAGATATTCAATTCTGTGCACATTAATTTGGTGTATTTGTTATGGTTTAGGCAGCATAAGCCATTTAAGCGTCAAAATAGGGACTTTATTTTACGTTCTTTGCTACAAAGGGTGATTTTTAGAGGTGAAGGGATTGAGTATTACAACTCCCTTGTAGCCTATGTTCATCCCGGGAATCTCCTGAACATTTTGCAAAAATCCCATCAAAATCGGATCAACGGTATGACCGCGCATAGAATACGAACAAACAAACAAACCAACAAACAAACATTAATTTTTATATATTAGAATATATATCCACTGCTGTGGTCTCGACATAGCGTGCTGCCTTGTCACGCAGCGGGCCCGGGTTCGATTCCCGGTCGGGACAGGCTCCTGGGTAAGGTTTTTTGGGGTTTTCCTCACCTGTATGACAAATGTCTGGAAGCTTATGGCCCAACTGTCCCCGAAAATCATCCGGACATCATCGTCATCCTTCACCTGTATGGAAAGAAACGGGAAGCTACCACACCTGTAATTCCCTATTAAAGCTACAACGCATAGCATGGAAATGGAGTGAAAGGCCTGCCCTCGGGCAGAATTACTATGGATGGGTGGTGATATATATATATATATATATATATATATATATAACGGGCTTCCAATATAAAACCGGACCGGCCTTACGGAGTTTCACCCGGCACGCAGTGCTGTCTCTTCCTCCCGCAATTCACCCTGCCTGCCACCCGTCCTTGAACTGTTTCTTACCTCATAGAAAATGCTGGAAATGTTGTCCTCCCGCACACGTGCTATGGGATCACCTTGGTTTAGACAATGAACACGTGTACACTTGTAAGGTTTGAGTTTTAACAATTTTGTTGCTGTATGTGCAGAAGATACTGAAATCCCAACTTGTTGTGCTAATTTCGGTAATGATTTTTGTGGTGAACGTTCCAAATTTTCGCCAATTTCGTCTAATTTTTCTTCGGTGAGAATCGTACGCCTTCGCGTGTGTTTCTTATTTTGTACTGAACCAGTGGTCTCAAATTTAGTCAGAAGATCGTGGATTGTCGATCTGGAAGGAGGTAATTGTCCAGGAAAGTTCCGATTAAATTCCACGCGAACGCGACGAGCTGATTCGTATTTATAATAACATTTACACACATAAATGCGCTGCTCTAATGTCAGCTGACGTCTCATCTTGTCGAACGATAGTAAACTGACTAGTTCAAGGACGAGCGGCTGGCAGAGTGAAATGCGGACGAGAAGAGAGCGCTGCCTGACGGGTGAAACCCCGTGAGGCCGGTCCGGGTTTATATTGGAAGCCCGGTATATATATATATATATATATATATATATATAGCTACAAGAACCAATAGAATCTATATTTTAGGTCTCAGCCAAGACTTCGAATGGTAAAGTATATGAATACGCGACGGAAATTTCGACATGTAGGAACACAATGTCTTCATTACAAAAAATGTGTAGGCCTATAAGTTTTAATGCTACCCACTGCCTTTTCCGTCATTTCGTAAGTTTGATACCGTTTATTTATGCCAAATGGCTAAGGGATAAGCTCTTACACCTAGGGATTTTGCCAGAGATATGCTTCTCATATAACCTTAAACTTATTTATTTTAATATGGGATAAGTGGATCTTAACTTCCCTTCCGAAGGAAACCGAATATATGCAAACGTTCAAACGGTCTTTATTCAGCTTGAACACGTGAAAATCAAATACACAGGCAGATGTGCTACAAGAAAACAAAAAGACCGCCAGAAAATTGCAGTTTTTATTTTAATTTTAAATCGACTGAACCATAGTTATTCATAGTCGTTATAAAACACTAACTTCATTATCATTTGTTTGGTGTTATAAACTAACGCCAGGCTTGAACTGGCCTTTGACACGTTACCAGCGACCTACAAATTTTATAATTATTGACGTATGTATGTATTACTTAATAATTTCAGTGTAATTGAGGGCATTGCCAGCAGACAGCATTATACGAGATAGGCGGTAACATGGTCTATTGCGGCCAGGAACAAGCGTTGAAAAAAATATTTATTGTTATGTTGGTATTACCATTATTGTTGGACAAGCACACAACTAAAATTTTACAAAATTATGGCAGTGCCTGTCTTAACATATGCAAGTGAAAATTGGACTCTTAACCGTTCAGACAGAAGGGAAATAGAAACTGCAGAAATGAAGTTCCTACGTTCAGTAGCAGGTGTGACAATTTTGGACAAGAAAGAAGTGAGGATATTAGGAAGGACTTACATATTTTTCAATTTAACAAATAGAATTGACAACATGAGAAACAACTGGTATGAACATGTCAAGAGAATGCCTACAGATAGAATCCCTCAGCTGTTACTAAAGTACAAACCAATAGGACATAGAAATGTTGGACGCCCATTTACTAGATGGGAGGATTCATTAAATCCCACTTGATGTGAAAACAGGTCAAAAGGCCTAATTTCATGAAGCAGAATAAGAAAAAGAAGTTGGACAAGCAGCTTCAATTGGAATACATACATTTCGTAGTGTAATAATAATAATAATAATAATAATAATAATAATAATAATACTAATAATAATAACAACAATAATAATAATAGTATTATTATTATTATTATTATTATTACACACTACGAAATGTATGTATTCCAATTGAATAATAATAATAATAATAATAATAATATTATTATTATTATTATTTTTATTATTATTATTATTATTGATATTTTATTATTGATATTATTATTGATATTGTTATTATTTTTATTTTTATTATTATTAGTATTATTATTGTTATATTCTTATTATTTATAAAATTCAGAAAATAATTATTACTTATTCACAATAAATAGTGAATGGTAAAATTAACAAAATATATTTTACATATTTCAAACTTACTAAAATTATAAATTATTCATACAACCTCGTACATGGCTGTAATTATTTCATTTAGGGACCGAACGAGTTGACTCAAGCGGCAACATTTCTACTCGTATCCAGAACGTCCCGGGATCAAAACCAGATGCCAATCAACCTAAGGTTTTTTCGTGGTTTTCCTCTATAATCAAGTCAAATTCTGGATTGAAATTCCATTACCATAACCTATTTCATGTCCACCGCTGTGGTTTCGAGGTAGCGTGCTGCCTTCTCACGCAGCGGGCCCGGGTTCTATTCCCGGTCGGGACAGGCTACTGGGTGAGGTTTTTTTGGGGTTTTTCTCACAGGTCCTCGAAAATCATCCGGCCATCATCATCATCATACTTATCATTATCATCATTCTTCACCGGTGTGGGAAGCTACCACACCTATAATTCCCTAGTAAAGCTGCAAAGCATAGCATGAAAATGCTATGATTGCAGTGAAAGACCTGCCTTCGGGCAGAATTGCTATGGATGGAACCTATTTCATAACATTCGCCATTTCATCATGATGTCATAAAAGTATAAATAAAACATATAAATGATGAAATAAATAGATATTCTGTGACCTATATGTTAAAGGTATATTTAAATTTAAAAGAATAATAATTTAGATATTAGGCCCATGAAATGTTAATGGATCTAAATGGAAAACTGTACCATGAAATAATGGAATTGCGAGGAGCAGGGTCGAATTAATTCAGTAACACCAACACTTTTACATAATAAAATTGTATATAAATGGCGTACAGACCCCCCAATATAACTATATATATAGGCCTATATATATATATATATATATATATATATAACTTTCCTCATTAGAGGATTGCCTCAAGTACAAAGTGATATAGACAATTTTATTAAATTGATTAAATACATTTTATAAATATCCTACATTAAAAAAATTGATATTGTAATTGAAGTATACACACTATAAAGTAGAAATTTTGCAATTGTGGTTTCTTAAAATTGAAATTGATCCTCTAATGGCAGCGATGGCAATTTTAGAAAGATACACCCTGTCCAAATCTAAGGAATTCCAAAATTTAGCTAAGAATCCTGGTATAGTACCTCTTGCCCCGATCATCAATCCTGTGACAGTTATACTATCTAATTGGTATTTATCATAAGTAATGCCACGAGTGATTTCCAAATTATCGATAAATTCACGACTCACGAAGTGAGGAGTGAATTTATCTAGAGAATTTGGAAATCAAGAGTGGCATTTGTTAGGACTATTTAACGAATAAAATTAAGCTCTTTACTAAAAATTAATTATTTGGATATAGTTACCGGTGTTTTTAAAATATTTATATAGTTAATGTAAACGGCGATGTTTGAAAACAAATTAGAAATGTGAGGCTATGTGTATTCACTGCAACTCGATCATATTATTTATTGCCAAATAGGATCGCAATATTGTAAGAATGCACTCTAGTGGAGAAATAATGAAACACATCAAACTATTATAATCAACATTATAGGTTAATAGGTTAATCATTTATATTTTGAATAAACAACTCAGTAAAATCACTGAATATATTCATTATTTGCTATATTCAATGTATTTGTTGGAGAAAAATAATGGTCTAACCTGTTCAGAATATTAAAAAAGGAGGAGCTTTCTTTATCACAAAAGTAGGAGCTGATAAAGAGAAATCGATAAAGAGGGAGGTGAAACACGACTGTCATTGGTGTAAAACAGAATTCATTGAAACGTGATTGGTCATTGACTACCATTTGCGACATGAGTTAAATAGTCTTTGTAATAGTCAGTTGTTGGCTCATATATGGCTTTCTTTTCACAGTCAACTTCCTCAGGTTGGCCACTATGAGTCTCAAAACGGATTGTGGGATCTAATATCATACCAATTTTAGAAGATGGTCTAAATGCGATAATACCTAATATTATATATATATATGCTGTGGTCTCGGGGTAGCGTGCTGCCTTGTCACGCAGCAGGCCCGGGTTCGATCCCCGGTCGGGACAGTTTTTCTGGGTGAGGTTTTTATCGGGGTTTTTCCTCACCTGTAAGACAAATGTCAGGAAAACTTTAAGGTCCAAACGGTCCCCGAAATCATATGACCATCGCAATCATCATCATTCATATTCATCTTAGATTAAAGTTAGGGTTAGGGACTCTCCTGGCGCATCACCCATCATATCATCGGAGCAACGTAACCTCGCCTTCCAGGCGCCCCAACCTCAATAGTGGGTTACAATACGCCATGCCAGGAGAGAACACCAGGAATGTCGAAAGACAATCGGGGGGCATTTGCAATATATAATTCTCTTGAATTATGAATATAAAATTAATTAGTATACACTAGGTCTATATCTACAAAACATTATAAAAAAAAGTTGTATGACATGTTGCGCGTATGGGGAATGAAAGACGTGCATGGAAGCTTCTTGTAGGAAAGCCAGAGGGAATACGCCCAGTTGGTAGACCAAGAATGAGGTGGGAGAACAACATTAACTTTGATTTGAGGGAAGTACATTATACAGGGAATGATTGGAAAGCATTAGCTCAGGATAGGGATGTATGGAGAGCTTGTGTCCGCGCGGCCATGAACCTACGGGTTCGATAGTGCCAGTGAGTTGTATTATTGCCAGTTTTTATTTACATATATCAAGGAGCAGGCAGGTATAAATCACTTTGTAACATATTTATTTCTCGAGGGATTCCTAAGAACTATTGGGGAAATAAAACAAGTAAAAAATAACTTACCTAACATATATTATGTAATGTCTTGTGTGGGCATTAACTATCACTAAACACTACAACACCTGCACTAGCACAACCACAACAAACCAGTCACCGCGACTCCACAGTGCAACTGCCAAGCTTCGGCCTGCTGCTTGATGGTCAGATCGGCGGAGAACCAGTGTCGGCGGGAGGGGGGGGGCGGCGGACGACAGGAAACGAGGACTGGAACAACGCGGAATAATAAAGAATCACGTGGCCGTATCCCAAATTCATGATTGGCTAAAAATATTACGATGCATTGTGCATTTTCTTAGGGTCTCATTAAAGCTAGCACACATTGCAGGGCAGGTGAAGTTAATACGGGAGCAAGCAGGTGGTGCGGTAATGAAGGCCAAGAAGGAACAAAGGGCCCGCATCACTATAAACTATTCCTTAAAATATTTTCCGGTTTTGTATCGTTACTACGTTATCTGTTAACAGGTGCGGGCAAGAAAAGGTCTTAACGAAGGTGTCGTAGCCCATTCTGCCATAAATTATTTTTTTCTTTATAGAAAATCGCATGTTAAATCCAACAAATTTTCTCTGTATTATACAGGGTGCTCTAAAATTCCCCCCCTACAAACTTCTAGGACTTGTAGAGGGGACTGAGTTAATAACACTGAGCAACAAAAAATAAACTTTTTTGTCTCAGAAAGAAAAATGTGTGATTCTGATTTTTTCTCCTGAATTCAAATATGATATTGGTTTTTTCTCCATCACGCAAGGTTTCCAAGAGATTCCATCCTTTTAGTCAGGAACCAAGCATTTCAGACTGGTTTTTGGATAACATTAGATTTCGTATGAGATCGTTAAGATCTTCTTGAGTCAATAAATGAGGCTCAGATGAACAGATTTGTTCAAAAGTTGTATCACCAAAATCTGTTTCTTCTTCTTCTTCCTTACTTCCATCAGAATCTGATCTCTCTTCATCTAATGTCACATGTTCTGCAGGCTTTGGTATGGGCAATTCTTCGCAGTGTGGAACTGGTCTCATTGCAGATTGCAAGTCAGGGTACACCACAGTATGTTTTGATTTTGACGTAATCCCTTTAATGTTTGTTAAGCAGAAAATAATTATTTAAAATCCATTAATTGAAATTGAAATAAAAAAGAACTTTGGGTGATAGAGAAATTCCGAAAATATTTGAAAACACGATTAAAAAAACTGCATTAAGTACAACTATTGGTACTCATGAAACAAAAATCATGTTGACCAGAGTAATATTTAGAATTGAAAACCATGTCCGAAAACTTACCGTTTCCGTGCTAAAAACCGTTTGAAAACATGTTTTTTAACGCGACCACTTTTACGAGTAATTTATTATGAGGCGTGACACAGTACATCACTTGTTTTACAATTTAACTCATTAATAACCAAAGAAACAAAATGGAAACTTAATTATGACTTGCATCAATAATCCTGGATAGAACATCCACGATGAAGTTTTGCAGTTTCGAAAAATTTTGTAATTTTTTTGAAAAAAAAACAACCAAGTCTTGGAATACTCGATAGGGAAATTTTCGATTTAGACGAATCGCGAAGCTATTACTTGTTAAGACACGTGACGTACGTTCAGGCAATGCTTGTTTTCAAACGGCTGTAGCACGGAAACGGTAAGTTTCCGGACATGGTTTCCAAACCTAAATATTATCAACTCAGCCCCCTCTACAAGTCCTAGAAGTTTGTAAAGGGAATTTAGAGCATTCTGTAGAATTGTCAGATGTCCCTTATTGGGCCATCGTGTTTCGTAATCTTATTTCTAAAATCTAGTAATTTTATGCATTAAAACATGGTCGTATTTATAGGAAGCCAGATATAATAAGAACAGTTAATTCTCGTAGACTGCGATGGGCAGGACATGTTGCGCGTATGTGGAATGAAAGACTTGCATGGAAGCTTCTTGTAGGAAAGCCAGAGGGAAAACGCCCAGTTGGTAGACCAAGAATGAGGTGGGAGAATAATATTAACTATGATTTGAGGGAAGTAGATTATACAGGGAATGATTGGAAAGCATTAGCTCAGGATTTGGATCTATGGAGAGCTTATGTCCGCGCGACCATGAACCTGCGGGTTCGATAGTGCCAGTGAGTAAGTAAGTATTAATTGTATATTATAATTATATTAAATATATATTCTCAAATCTTTATATATATATATAAGTAAAGTGATCCACAAGAGGCACCGGAGCTCCTTGGGGTCGTGTGAGGTTAAGGCTCGCCACTTTTTCTAGCCGAATTCGCACTTTATGGTCAGGCCGGGTTGTCAGGCTAGCCCTGCGTGGAGAACGGCCGCCTTAGTTCCCCTCAGGAACAAGCGTCTGGGACTCATTTCTCGGTTAGAGGCTGAGTCGACTCAGGTGCCTAGTGCCAGCCCGAGGGTTTGGTCAGTTTTAAAAGAAATCCTGTACCCTCAACGGGACTTGAACGCCTCTACGCCTACCGCTCTGTAGCTCAGTGCCCTTAACTACTACGCTACGGCGTGCCCCCATATATATATAGTCACCGCTGTGGTCTGCGAGGTAGCGTGGCTGGCCTTCTTGTCACGCAGGTCGGCCGGTTTCGATTCCTCCGGTCTGGCAGTTTTCTGGTGAGGTTTTTATCGGGGTTTTTCCTCAACTGTAAGACAAATGTCAGGAAAACTTTAAGGCCCAAACGGTCCCCGAAATCATATGACCATCATCCTTATCATTATCATCCTTACCATTATCATTATCATAATCATCCTTCACCGGTGTGGAAAGCAACGGGAAGCTACCACACCTACACAATTCCCTAGTAAAGCTGTAAGCATAGGATGAAAATGCTATGATTGCAGTGAAGGACCTGCCTTCGGGCAGAATTACTATGGATGGATGGATATAATATATATATATATATATATATATATATATATATATAAAGATTTGAGAACATATTTAATATAATTACGAATTCTGTACTATTTTAGATTGTTAGTAACCGGCAACATTTAAATGGGGCTTATTAAGCCATTCATCATTTTTTCAAAGGAACATACGTTTTCCAAGATTATTTTAGCGATCGTTTTGAACTTTCTGGGGTGTACATTGATTTTGAAGAAAAAATCTCTTTCATTATAAACTTGTTATCCCCTCTTTCGTGCATCCAAGAAGAACTGATAACTCTGTTAATGTGGCCCATAAGCTGTTCGCAGATATGAGCTTCAAAGGAACAATATCTGTAAAGTGAGTGTATCTTTTCCAAGGGTGCATCTCCCCCTTTCAATTTACACTTCTTCCAACTGAAGGAGCAGGGACCAATATAATACAAAATAATGGTTGGTTAAGCAAATTATCAACATAGGGTTTTCTAAATAAACTCTATTATACAGGAATTCATGGTTTGAAATTATTTTAAGTTCATGTTTATAGCGTTACGTTCAGTAGAATTCATGTAATGGACACATTGTCGGAACTTATTTTAAAATAAGTTTAAAAATTAAGCATTTAAGCTCTTGTTAAAAACATAGAATAGTTTCTATCGATTTAATTTGTAATGTGTGTAGTGGATTAATTTAAAGTCTTTGTGAAATTGGCTTATATTTCAATACCATATTTGTTTTAGTCTTCTTCTCTCTCTCTCTCTCTTTCTCTTTTTTC